>LXGU01000174.1:0-56902 GCA_001640685.1 Catunica adiposa
GTATGTGTCGGTGCAATATGACCTCGTACCCAATACTTTCAACATGTTAGCTCTCAATCTTTCTATCTGGTCATGGACAAGACACTTGAACTCACACCGGGAACCAGCAGGTGCAGCAAGAAAGCAAGTAAAATTACCTTCGTCCTTGTAGGCAACTTCATGGCCATTTAGTGCACGAGGCCCAACTTTATTGGGGAAGAGGCTCTTGGTATATTCATGGGCTGCGTCGAGAAGGAGACAGCATAGAAGTTTGGGTTCATCGAAAGAGACATCGACAGAGTCTTCACAAGAGTCATCATCAAATTCATATCTCAAGTCCTCATTGCCGTCCTCATAGTCGCCATTAGAATCTTTAGTTCTACCAATTTCATTATCAACTTGGCCTTTCATGCTCCCAGTCTGTATGGCGATCGATATGGGTTTAACATCCAAAAGAACGATGGCCCTGCTATTGAAGTGAATGATAATGACACAGTGAAGAAGGGAAAGTTATAGAGAAAAAATAGGTTGGCTTCCATCGTTGCTATTCTCAGGGCTATATTGTACTCTGTCGGCCTACATAACCGTCCCAAGTAACTAGGAAGCTTCGCGTATGCAGAATGATACGTTGGGCCAACGATCCAGACTTTCGATTGGCTGATAGATCAATTGAAAAAAAAATCAAAATCGTTGATTGGCTAAGGGGCGCCAAATCAGAATTGAATAGTAGTAGTAGTAGTAGTATTAGGTTACGTCGGGTATTCATGCAAAGTGACGCTGGATTGGTTACCGGACGGAGTGTAACGCCGTCTGTACTGCCTATATATGAGCTTTCGTCGTCCGGAGAGTCGCGTACCCCAAGCAAGCCTGGATGCAGCTTCCAACACATATAAATCTACCTAATCAAAGATATAAAAAAAAGGAGAGAAGAAAAAGAAAAAAAATTAGGAAAGAATATTTGAACCAAACTCGACAGCTTTTACCAAGCTAGGTGGATACTCTAAACCTGCTCCACTTAGATGCCAGCTTCTCGGATAGATATGTGTAGGAGGTATCTTTTAGGAGTAGTTTCTTGACATTGCTAGGATAGAATCACGGGTAGGTAGGTGTCTTTGACTGCCCACAGTTTGAAACCTCGCAGTATAGGACCGCATCTTCATGATTGAACTGGAGGTGATACTCCTTGAAGTCGCCATGGCCAGAGTAGGCAGCCAGAACCTGGGCAACGATACCCCGTACCAGGCCCTTCATCCATTTGGAGTTCCAGATCTTGGGAGGTGTATATGGTTTCACTAGGTGTCTAGCTGGCTCATGGGGCTGTTCCTTCATCCACGCTCCGACGTCCTCATGGCGTGCTTTGTTCTTCCAACGACGAGCTGAAGATAGCGACATGTCGGGGTAGCTAGTGGGAACTAACGACCTCTCACTACAGCACCCATCCTTAGCCAGGTCATCCGCGACTTCGTTTCCTTCGACCTCACAGTGACCTGGCACCCAGAGAACCGCCCATTCCAGGACGTCCGGCCCGGTGTATGATCGGGCTCCCAGCCACGTTCTAAGAGCCGTTCTAGCTCTGTCGACCGCTAGTTGGAATGTGTCGATCTTCCTAGGCCGCTTGTTGATTCGCTGTGCAATGCTGTGGCTGTCCACACAGAGGTACATGTTGCCGGCGTTGGGAGGGGCGAGCTTCACGGCCAGTTCCACATCATTGTGTGCAGCTATTGCCGCAGGAACCTGAGCCCTCTCCGATCTTTTCTGTGCTATAGTAGAAGACCCATATAGCACCAATATTACCTTTTCTATCACGGGAACTCGTCCAAGTATATCCATATTTTGTTGGAAGGGGTGACATTCCGCATCTGGACGCGCCGTTTGGCGGCTTCATCTTTGCTGACTTCTTTGCCCAACGGTTTCTGCGGCCCAGTTTGAACTGGCAGCAGTTCCTCGGAGTCCTGTATGGGCGTAGGCAGCATGTTGAATTAGTTTGAATTTTTGTATATTATTTTTTCCCGTTTTTTTTCTATAATTTCTATTTTTACCCTTTTTTTCCCTTCTTTTTCTATTTTCCGTGTTTTTTTGCTAAGGTTGCCCGAACCACGACCACAGAATGAAGCCCAAGACTCGGTGCAAATCTTTAAGTGTGTAAATGAAGGAAGAACAAGCCAAAGAAACAGAAACAGAAACAGAAATAGTGCAAGCAATAAACAAATAAGTGCAATCAGACAGTATAAGCGCCACAGTAAAAGTCACGCCAAACTCCATGCTAATAGAAACAATCCAGAACCAAACAAAAACACGCTTATGTCAGAGTCAAACACAAAAAGTCCGATTCCAATAGAAAGAACAAAAGTAGGAGGAATCTACTCCTCAATGCCATCTCCCCCTTCACCACTGTGCTTCCAATTCCCCTTTTCTCCCTCATTGCTGTTCTCACTCTACCCTTCGCCCTGATCGTCGTCGTCATCAGCATCAGACTTGTCCCCTACTCATCATCATCATCATCATCATCATCATCATAATCATGCGCACCTCTATGAGTAGAAACTCTCTCGTTACCCTGGAACCCCCCCATATGTCTCTCCATCGTGGGATCATACTGCTCTAGCGGCATCCCATCTGAAGAATCGAACCTGTCTGTTTGAGAAGAGTACGTCCGGTGACCAGCGCTAAAACCGTCATCGTTGCTCTCATGTCCAGGGGCAATCGGATGATACGTCTCACTAAAATACGCTGTGCCCACCAAATCTCCGTTACCACCATCACTATCAGGGTTCTCAAACGTCTCCGTAACCCCATACGCAGTCGACTGGTAATGACCAGCAGGTCTCGCAATGTTCTCGGGATAATTGCCAACTGCCTCACGGTCCCTATAATAAGAACCCTCGGCCATTTCCCGATGGGGAGATAGATTATCACCGACACGAGACCCGCCATTGTAAGTGTGAGCTTGGTTAGGACGGTAGTAACGGTTTCCGCCACCGTACTCAAGACCGGCACCCTCAGGATCCCCCGCGATGCTGAACCACTGAGGGACAAAGTTAATACCCATAGCCTGTCTTATAGTTCTTGTCCAGCCCATGCTGTCGGCATCGGTATAGGAGCCATCAACGGCAAGCTCATCCCAATCACGGCCGTCAAACATGTCAGTCGGGCGATTGGTCGAGGCAAGCTCGTTGACTTGAGAATGCATGATAGAGAGGGCATCTTTGGGGACTTGCCAATCAAAGGTGTTCTTACAGGTGACGCCAATTCCCAGGCAAAAGTTGAACAAGTCAATGGTGGCCTGGATATTGATACCGTCAAGTACCGGGACACCAATCTGAAAGACTCCGGCGCTGATCCTCGCAGTGGAAGTGAATATAATCTTGGCAGCCAAGTCACCCTGGATGGCCAAGAAAGCACCGCCGCACAGGCTGCAGTCGCTCGAGTACGCAGTCGTAGCGCGAGCCTCGAGCCGGGGAATCTGCAATTTGGCATCCATGTCCATGCCGAATGCGAACACCAAGTTCAACATCAGAGAGCAGGTGGCTCTGAAGCCATGGTTGACAGCGGCGGCAATAGTGGCTTCGGAACTGAACACTGGCTTCATGACGGTGATGATGGGGTTGTAGTTCCTATCCTTGCCGAACATGTCGGGGAGGATTTTGGAGCCATCGCTGCCCATGGATACAAGAGTCTGATCGGGAAGGGAGATCTTGGCTCCAAAGTTGACACGGGCAAGTGCGCTAATCTCGGTGAGACCGAAGCCAACAAACTCGCTGATTCCCAGGCCGATAGTACCATAATCACCCATCTGAACAGCAGGGATACCAAGAGGAATGATAGGAATCTCAAATAGATCATCCGCTTGCCAGGCAGTAGCCTTGAAGGTAACTTCACCAAGAAGAGTGGCCTCTAGGGACTTGATACCAACACTGAGTGAGGCACCACCGCTATCGTGAATTGAAAGGCCAAAGGTGACGGCACCGGATACAGCGCACTTCTTGCACTTGACCTCAAAGAGAAGGTGAGAGGTAGTAATAGCCAAGCCGGTGTTACTGCCAAGGCTAAACCAGATATCCAATGTGGGTATGGAGCGCTTCTTGAGAGCAGCCATGTTTGCTTGAGCGTGGCGGCGGATCATATCATTGGGGTGATCGTGAAACTTCCGGTTGATGTCAAACTCCATGATGTGATTCGCCTCCAAGAAAAGGTTTGAGTCCAGAGGACGGTAGTTGACGACGATGATGCCAGGGGCCACTTGTTCAATGGACTCAATGTACTGCATGGGATTATCTAGATTGGGGATGATGACAAAGTCGGCAGACTTCCAGTTCTGGGCGATACCATCAGAATTAGCATCTGTAGGAAGTGTCACAGTGATCGAATCGTATCCAGGTTGGAGGGAAGCTCCTCCTTTCACAGCGCGATCTAAGTTGAGAACTGGGCGATCCTCAAACCCCAAAACAGCCATGGCATCTTCATCAGAACCCTCACGACCCATGCCAAACACATCGCCACTAGTCAGAACCTCAAAGAACCCAAACATCTCCTCGTCAGGGAAAGCCGACAGCTGATCCTGATGTCCCACAAACACGGTCTTATCAGAGCGATGAGCAAACTTGGGCTTGGCATTATCGGTACAATTCTCCTGGCGTGTAAGCGGCTGCAACTCCAGCATATCAGAGTGAGGAGACCGTTTGCGGCGTTGGGCGTCAATGTGCTGCGCATTAGTTTCTAATTCAGCGCCCCATTCCTTTTCAATCTGAGCCCATGAGACGTTATTGACTTCGCGAATAATCATCTTGTCGAAATTGTAGGGAAGCTTCTCAATGGCCGCTCTCTCAGCAATAGTATGGTTTGTAATGTGCGCACCAATGCGCACATCATGCGAAGTGAAGCTAGACTGAGTGTTGTTGCGGAAAACCGGGGTATCGAGAGCCGCTAACTCTGAATTACTTCCCCTGAAAGAGAAAGTCAGGTACTTGGGTGGGACGCTCATGTATATATCGGTAGCCATGTGGGAAGGTTTGCGGATTTGAGATAGTTTATCGACTAGATCGGTAATGCCTGCTTCAAACTTGGCGGGATCGGACTCGTCGAAGACGGACTTTTGGCCATGGTGGATGCGGGAGCCAGTGGATGGTTCGCGGTGGGAGTTGGTGTAGTTAGTGAAGGGGGCCGAGGGAACGATGGTTTGGTTGCTTTGGAAACTGACTTCCTGGCCGGAGGCGTTGCGGCTCCGGGCTAGGATGGTGCCAGCTTGGGCCGTTAACAGGAAGCATGCTCCTAGGACGTATAGGGGTAGGAAGTAGAGATACCTAAGGACTATTGTTAGTGGGTTGAAGACCAAAGCCCATAGAGATGTACGAACATTGTAGCAATGTAGATCGTGGGACTTGATAAAATAATGCTATAGGTGGAAGTCGGGGTTGAGATAACTATAATTCTGTGTCGGCGCTATGGAGCGTAGAGAATGAGCATCGACAGAAACTCAACAGTGAGCTACTGTAGTCGGTATCAGGATGACTGTAGTGAGGCCAAAATAACTGATATAGAAAGGCTTGATAGTGAGTAGTAGTAATAGGCGTAGTAGTTATCGATACTGGAGCAAAGCTGTGATGCAAGACAGCCGAGAAGTTTAAAATGGAGGGGAGCGGTGTTTGTTAAGTAAAGTATTGAATGAATAAAGAAGGTTGCATGAAGAGAAAAGAACCAGGAAATTGAGTCTGAGATGGAGGACAAGACGCATATTTATCCTTTTAGAGTTTCTACACAGCTTTAACTGGAACTCATGAAATATCGGGTTTTACTGGTATCTTCAGAGCTTACAGGCAACACAGGACTAGAATTGTAGCTATTATAGACACCTACATGTGATATCATTCACCACCTCACAGGGAGAGAGAGAGAGAGAGATTGCTATCTGAATCTTATTTAGCATCAACGCGTCATCGCCATCGGACGCATATGGAATAGATCAATGATGGGATCCTATGCCATATCGCAATTCGTTACGTGAATCGTCAAGATATGCACAGTATGCTTCAAATTAACAAAGTTGATGCTCTGATTTGTGCTCCGAACATTTCAATGATGGCACTGGACCTGTGATAAGAACTACTAGATCTGTGATGGGATTTTTGTTTATAAATACACGGGATGTCATGTGTTGAGGTGGCTAAAGGATTTCACGCATATGCGGCGGCGAGAAAGAGTATTTGACTTGGTCAACAGCACCTATCGCCGTTTTAGTCCGAAGAGACTCGGATGGCTATTCCAAGACTGTGTCAACAGATGTGAATGAGCCAGTAGCCACAACTTAACTTGGCGATTCTTTTCAAGGTCCTATTACTGCAGATATCAATGACTGGCTAGCTTTAAAATGTGAGTGCAATGATGAATACTAATTAATATACTCTACAGTCGATATCAAAACTGACTAGTTCTATATTGCTTCACAATGACACGCCTCATATCACCTTGGTTTACTCACTGAACAGACTTGCAATAACATAGCAGTAATCTTTCACGAAACACTCTGCACGTCATGGGATACCTCAGCTCACTTTCGAGCTTCCTATGTTCTAAGTACCCAAAGGTCTTCATTGCAAAGGGTTAGATCGAATGACGATATACTTAGCGCCGGACCACAAAGCTCACAATTTACTGGCCATTTACCTACGATGGCGGATCCCTTAACTTCTAGATATACATTATGTGACGATGTCTATCCCTAACATTGATTAGCATTTTGTTCTGAAGGCTACCTCAGACCGACCGGTGTCGGATCCAACATAGACAGATGTGATATGATCAGAAATACTCCAAATTTCGTCATTGGTGGCCATAAGAGGACGGCAATAAGTAGCTCATGGCTTAGGTTATCATTCAGACGCCGATATGCAAATAGATACTAAACCAAAGCGGATACTCGTTGAAATACAGCAGCTTGATAAAATGAAAACTGACTCTAGATAGAAAGCTTCTAAGGTTACTGAAACTGGGTGGCATTAGCTTTGAGTTGAATATTAAGAGGCATAAACCATGTAATTACTCGTCACACAAACATAATAATTAAAAACACTAATAATAAGAAGTTCATAGATTATTCCACTCTCCAGGGTCCATGGTTCGTTGACACCCTTGCTGTTTATGACTGCGGGTAGTCCCGCACCTACCCACATACCCTTATCCCTCACAGGAGGCAATTCAGTACATCACCAGTCTCAACACAAGCACATCTTCTATCATGATAATATGGATGCTGAGTTCATACAAAAGAGGCATGAGGATATCAAACATATGACGTCATCCTCAAATCAGCTTCTGCCATTATCTGATAAATACAGCATATTTTCACGTACAGTTTCAAAAAATAATGCCTATAAAAGAGCTGATAGCAGTGGCCAATAACAGCTATGACCCTGAGGCTAAAGATATCCTGTTTATGACAACTAAAGCATGATACCAACCCGTCTCATAGACCAGCGATCGACTGATAGAGAATATTAGGGACGACCCTGAAGTCAACTGAGGGGTTTGCCATTATCTAATTTTGGAGAACAAGATTGGAGGCAACCTAAGCGATCTTTGTTCTTTTGATTTTAACCAACGCGCTAAAAAGTGGCCGATGCCACGATGCCTTCCGATGCGTCATATGTTACTTAAGCGGTAACTTTCATAGCTCGGGTAAACTCTTTGCGTAGTGGATCAGCACTTTGTCTTTGAAGGTTTAAGCACTTAATTTACGCCTATTCGCATAGCCACATTGGCCACACCTATCAATCCACAGTAGCACATGACCTTAGGAGGCCACTAGTGTTTCTCCATCAGGCAGAAAAGGCGCCAGAACTCCGATATATGCCTGTGATTACAACTAAAACTACCTCTCTATCGGCAAAAGTCTCATTCCATAGGTCAACCAAATAGAAACAATTTATTGTCATTTCATAAGCAGTTAGATAAAAAATATACTGTTTGCCCTATATCCAAAATTTAGAGTTTGGATCATGTGGTACAAGTTTTGAGTTCTACAGGGATATAATCAACTACAACTCTACAGATAAAGTTGGGTCTTAGTTGATGTCTTAGTTGAGAATGATGTCATCAGGCTCCATTTTCGGTCAAAGATAAACTTCAATTATTGGGTTAAGACTTTTATCTATATAGAAATTGATAAAGTCCTATTATCCAACCTTGAGATAATTTAACTAGTAGGTGGCAATTTCCGATCTAGCAAAACCGAAAACCAGACTATTGAATGAAACATTGATTTTATCCACTAGTCACTAGACAGCTGCTTATGGATACACAAAAATAATCATAGAATAAAGTCCGAGAAATAGCCAATCACACTACACAAGCACTTAAACATCAACTTTGTGCCCAGCCATGACACGTCCCCGAACCTCAAGATCACCTCGACCAAAATGACCATTCTTCTACTATCAGGATCTAACAAAACTGACACTCATATATTCCCAAAGCTTATAACCCTCACTAGAGTCTATCCAGGGTTCATAATCCCAAGTTCTGCTTCTACTTATACTATTCCGTCTTGCGTCTACTTAGTTCCATGATCTTGCGGTTCTCTGGTATCCCATTTATTTGGAAAGTTAATGCCAGGATGGCTAAGTCATGCTGATCTCATGCAGTTAGTCCAACTGGAGATGCCACGATTACATATTGAGGTAATATCATAGGTATGCAAATTGATTAGATTATTTCTATCAAATATATTAACTATTTTAATCGTCAAGGCATCATTACAGACTCGCGTCCATATATAGTGCTACATTATCATAACTGTACAAACGGAAATCCCCTCTTCTCACCCTGGTTCTTACACAGCAAACCCACCCGAAGCCTTCTGCCTTGGCTCTCCCGCCGCTTCAAAGGTTCCATTGGCCAACAGTCTAACCGCCTGCGCCGTGCTCTGTCCCGGCGCTACCCACGACACGTTATGCCCGATCTGGTGAATATACTCCACAGTCGAGTTATCAAACGCATACTCAAACACGCTCTTCGCCGGCGACAACTGATCGTGCAATCTTGGCTGAGTCAACGCCTCAATGCAGCTCATATTCCGGTCAAGCGTGTTGATGACATTCTGGATTGTCGCAGAGATAATCCGGCTGCCACCGGCAGCGCCGACGACCAGCTCCAGGCGCCCATCCTTTTCGGAAATCACGGGGGAAATGGAGGACTGAGGGCGCTTGCCGGGGCGGATGAAGTTGGATTCACTGGGGATGTAGCCAAACGCGTTACTGGAGCCAGGAATTGAAAAGTCGTTCATTTCGTCGTTCATAATCACACCGGTTTCGGGGACACACAGGCGAGAACCAAAGATCAGGTTGACGGTGGTAGTAAGGCCAATAGCGAGGCCGTGCTTATCGGCCACAGAGATGTGCGATGTGCCGGGAGTTGGCAGAGACTCAAGGCCATCGGGGTTGTAGTAAGAAACGGGGAAGGTCTGGTTGTCAAAGATGCGGGCGCGGATATCAGCCGCGGTCTCATCGGAGATCATGCTCTCGGTGTACTCAGTAAGATTACTGACGAACCGAGGGTCACCAAGCTTGGTGCGCATGCCGTACGCAAAGCGCATAGCCTCGTTGAGAAGCTGAGTATCATGGTTGAACTCACCAGCATGGCCAAAGTCTTTGTAGCCAGCCAGAATGTTAAGGGCAGCCAGGGTGACGACACCACCGCTAGGGGCCTGGGTGCTCGTGAGCTTGTGGCCGCGGTAATCAATCTGGGCAGTCTCACGGATAGCGACTTCATAACCAGCAAGATCATCGAGAGTCATGGTACCGTTATCAGCCTGAAGAGCCCGGATTGTAGCGTCGGCAATCTCACCCGAGTAGAAAGCATCGGCACCATGGGTGGCAATGGTCTCAAGAGTGTTGGCATAACGCTTGCGGGTCATAATGTCACCAGTCTTGACACGGGTACCGTTAGGGGCAAAGTCGATAGCCCAGTTGGGGTCCTCAACAAGGAACTCGGGGTTATCAAGACCATCCATGTATTTCTGGAGATCAGAAGAAACAACAAAGCCATTGCGGGCGTAGTTAATGGCAGGCTTGAACAGATCAGCCCAAGGCTTACTGCCGTAGTTTTTGTGAAGGTACTCCAGACCACGAAGCTCACCAGGAACACCACTATAAGCAATATTAGTATCATCATGTGGAAGTTCTGGACGTCATTAAACTCGGGTCTCAAATCAGATGGTGCTGATAATATATCGACTCGGACTGACTAGGGCCTACAAGTCTGTGCCAGAGCTCAATGACGATAGAATTTAACATACCTAGCAAGACCACCAACCTCACTCAGAGCTGTATTGTTGTTGTACATGTCCTGGAAGGCGGCAGCAGGAGCAGTCTCACGGAAGTCAATAAACTCATAGGTGCCGTTATGAGAACGAACAAGCATGAAACCACCACCACCAATACCGCTATGGTACATGGCAATGGTGCCAACGCACAGCACGGTAGCAACCATGGCATCGGCAGCGTTACCACCATCGGCAATGACGTCGGCACCTACCCGACTGCACAGGGCGTTCTCCGAAGCTACGGCACCGTGCGTGGGTTCATTCTTGGCAGCACACGACTTGCTAGGTCTGGCAATAGCAGAACCCGCAAGCAAGGCCGTCAGCAGGAGCTTGGAAGCCCCACGGACAGAGAGAAGACCGGGCATTATGGTGTAAGTAGTTTGAGAAGCCGTTTGAGGGTAGAAGGCAAGGAAAGGGAAGGGAAGAGAATGGAAAGTCGCAATAGAGCGACGGGAGGATGGGGAGGTAGGAGAAGATTTTCAACGACAGAGTATGCCAGATGAGACGCCGCTTGACTTTGTGTGAAGATCTGAGGAATGTGGTAAGCTGAGAAAGATTTGAATGTCCTGGAAGTAAGGGGGATTGGCGGGCTTTTTATCTTGAAGAAGACGAAGTGGGGAGGTCATTCCCGTTCTACGCAAGGGAGATCTACATTCTTTGGGCTTCTTCTCCCCTAGAAGAGTTTGGTAGCATTTTTTGTGTTGGTTTCTATCTGTGCCTGAGCACCTTGGAGGAAATGGCCGGTACGAAGTACGAAAGTGCCGGATGCCGGTTATCTAATTGTCAGGGCCTGATGACGGCATTGCATGGGTCAAGTTATTGTGAGGGATAAGGTTACGCTTAAACAGGCAAGTAAATCTTGATAACAACCGCTGGTGGGTGGGATCATGGGCTAGTCCTGGCCAAAGCTCAATTGACAGGATGATAATGAAGATGGGTATCCATGATTAGCACCATGTTTGCTGGCTTATGTTCCATTGTGTGTGTGTTGGCATCGGATTTGGCGGGCTCTAAGTTGACATTGTATGCGCAGTATCCGGTCCGAACGCTCGCCCTGTAAGGTGGTCTGTATAGTGAGGTGATAGGTCAACGTTGATAACACGCACCAGCTAGTATATGGAGAAAGAGAGAGATAAGAGAGAGATCTTGGCTGGTTATTAGGTAATCTTCAAACCGAGTGTTGGAGACGGCAATATTATAATAGCCGGAGAATCACACCACCAAGCAACCGGATCTAATACTATCATCGGAGAATATCATCAATCCATATCAAATGCCTCAGGTCACTTATACGCACAAATCTCGCCTTAGAGTCGGAGTCGGAAAAATCGACAAATCGATGGCGGGTTGGTTGGCGGGCCGTCAGGGGTTTGTAGAGATAGCGTTGCATCAAGATAGGACTTGAAGTCTTAGCGTAGGATTTGTGGGAGTTGATGAGATGTCGACATCTCCTTTCATTGACAACTACTTATATGCAAAGGTCCCAATTATGAGGCGTAGAGGTTATCATTACGCGAGCAAACGGCTCAAGTTATCAGGCATTTTCAAGCAGCAAATGTTGGGGACAAGCGGTAATAACAGGAATCACAAAATACACTTGCAGTTTCAGTGGGCCATAGTTTAAACTGAAAAGAACCAAGCATGACAACGGAAGAGGAGATATACCTGTTTTTATAACATGCCTCTCGTAATGTAATGTGATTGGCATTCTCTCATGGTTGATTATGAAATGTCGGGAGTATCCACTCTCCATTCCGCATTCGTACCTCACAAGTTCAGTGGACCCTGTCACGTGCTAACCCTATTGTTTTTATTCGCAACCAGGAGGCCTCGACGCTACCATCTTATATGCTCCTTCCTCCCACGATGCGAGATCGGAGTGGTTCACGGATGCAAAGTTCTTATTCTTGGCGGTGAAGCCGGCAGAATTGAGTGTGTGCATCTATTTGATCTGCAAGCTGGTTATATATAAAGCCAGTGTTCCATTGCATATGTCTATGCGAACAAATGACATCATGAATCAAGTTGAGGCCTCATATTCATATTTACAGAGTGGTAAAAAATCAATACATGGGTGTATAGGTAAACCCTTATGGTTAACATCTGCTCACCTTGTAATGACGGGCATGGTTTATTTCTGAAGTTGTAGAGGATTGAACTACATCATATCCTTCAACACACTTTATCGATAACCTTCTTATCTTATCTGACTCAAAATTGCCCCGCGGCCCTAATCACGCAATGCCCGTGGAAGGCACTACAGCAACCACTTTGAGAAAAATGGATTTCTCTGCGCGGCCTGTAATTGGTAATGAATTCGGAACGTAGGATGTAGCATGGATTGCCGCCCCAGAAATGACTCCCGTTAGAACCTATATGACTCTAATTGATGTAGAAGAAGTCCCCCCGCCGCCCGGAATGTATTTACTAAGAAAAAAAATCTTGCTATGAGACATAAATCAATTTGATTGCTATAGAGATTGGCCCCTCTATTTTGGCGGCGGCAAGGGATTCTTTTGGGGTGATCCAAAAGCGTAATTGCCTCCCCCCAGCACCATACCATACCGCCTTAGGCCGCCGACCCCGCCGAAAGTAGATTAAGCAAGAAAGGGAAGGAGGAGGAGATACATATACTGGGTTGAGACTTTTTCGTTCCTCTGAAAGCTTCTTCTTCTTTTTCTCCTACTCCCCTTCGGAGTCACCTCATCCAACCTATATAAGCCTGACTTTTTTGATATTCCGACAAGATGGCGACTATTGTGCTGGGTTCGTCGTTTGGCGACGAAGGCAAGGGCAAGCTTACTGATATTCTGTCCCGTGATGTGCAGCTGTGCTGCAGAGCTCAGGTATGTTGAGACTGCAAACTATTCCGGCCTCTGACAACTATATCGCCATATATGGGCCCCAGACTCCTGGCTAAGGCATTGCAGTTGAATGCTTTAGACCTGGTGTGTGGTGCCAATGCCATGCTTGTTCGTCCACCACCAGGTATCACAAGATATCTCGGTTATGCAATGGAGACCTGCCTGCCTATGTGTGACCTCTTAGTTGCGCAGAATGGATCACTTACAACCAAGATGAGCGAATCTGGAAACTAATCTATCATTAATTATATAGGGTGGCCACAACGGTATGCGCAATCTAATCTTCAAATTCTAATGTGTCGAATCATTTAATCGGCATCTTCCTTCACGGACATGTGATACTAACATGATGTTATAGCCGGCCACACTGTCGTTGTTGACGGCGTCAGCTATGATTTTCACCTGCTGCCCTCTGGTCTGCTGAACCCCGCCTGCATGAACCTGGTTGGTTCCGGTGCTGTGGTTCACGTTCCCACCTTCTTCAAGGAGCTGGCTGATCTCGAGGCCAAGGGCCTGAAGAACCCCCGTGAGCGCATTCTGCTCTCTGACCGCTGCCACATTATTACCGACCTTCACATCTGCGTTGATGGTCTTGAGGAGATTGAGCTGGGCTCTCTCAGCATTGGCACCACCAAGCGTGGTATTGGCCCGACCTACAGCACCCAGGCCTCCCGCAACGGTATCACCCTCTCCGAGATGTTCGAGGAGGAGACTTTCGAGCGCAAGCTTCGCACCATGGCGGATGGTTTCAAGAAGCGCTTCGGTGATCTGCTGAAGTACGATGTCGAGGAGGAGCTTAAGCGCTTCGCCAACTACCGCATTGACCTCCAGCCCTTTGTTGTCGACGCTGTTCCCCTAATCACTGACGCCCAGAAGAAGGGTGTCAAGATGCTGATCGAGGGTGCTCAGGCTCTGATGTTGGATATCAACTTTGGTACCTACCCTTACGTCACCTCGTCCAACTGCTCTCTTGGTGGTATCTTCACTGGTGTAAGTAAATCCTACATACTTGAGACTGCAGGTTCCTCCACGGGAAACTATATGTTTTCTCTCTATCAGACGCCGCGGCCCCATCTTTTTGCAGATTGGCTATAGGCTGTGGCGGCTGAAGTTAATCCTCAGAAAATCCTGAGTGACTAGCTCCCGTTGAGGATCCCTGGCATCTATTTTCATCTCTCTTAAATGGGTCCATGATGACTAACATATGTTTTTTTTCTCGGCTATAGCTTGCCCTGAACCCCCGTAAGGTCGAGAACATCATTGGTGTCGTCAAGGCTTACACTACCCGTGTTGGTGGTGGCTTCATGCCCACCGAGCTTCTTGACGAGGATGGCATCAAGCTTCAGAAGATTGGTCACGAGGTTGGTGTTTCCACTGGCCGTCCCCGCCGCTGCGGCTGGCTTGATCTGGTTGTTGTCAAGTTCTCTAACGACATCAACCACTACACTTCGATCAACCTGACCAAGCTGGATATCCTTGATACCTTCCCCACTATCAAGGTTGCCGTCGCTTACAAGGATCCCCGCACTGGCGAGGTCATTCCTTCATTCCCTGCTTCGCAGACTCTGCTTGAGAAGGTTGAGGTTGTTTACAAGGAGTTTGAGGGCTGGATGTCTCCTACCACTTCGGTGCAAAAGTGGGAGGACCTCCCTCCCAAGGCCCAGGCCTACGTCAACTTCATTGAGGAGTTCTGCGAGTGCAAGGTCGGTTACATTGGTACCGGTCCTGCCCGCGAGGACATGATCATCCGGTAAGGATGGATCGAAGATAGATCAGATGGTAGAGGGTTTAGGTTTAAAGATTTTATTGGGTGGTCTAGTGTTTGCTAAGACGGCGATAGGTACGCTAGCCTATGACGGATCGAGCATCTGTTATGGAGGACTACTGCATCGAGCCAGGAGGAAATGCGCCAGTCCTGGAACGGTGGCCATGTGGCTTTGCAAACTTGTCTCCTAGTTGGATCTTAGCTATTACCATGTTGTTTTCAGCAACACGGGACGCTCTCTATTTTTTTTTTTTTTCAATATTGACCTCTACTATCTGTTGTTTGCGTTGGGAGATCTGATTGCAGTACTGGTGTTGGTGGCGCAAGAAAAGCCCTTTTTGCACAGCTTGCCGCGAGAGCTATGAACCCACGAAGAAAAGAAAACAAAACTTTACGGCAGAGGACCTCCTTTACCACCCCACGGCTCTCGGTTGTTTTTAGAACGAGGCCGGAGCGGTCCTCTGCGACCTATACACGAAATCGACACCGGCGTTATTGGATTCCCCCTTGATTTATTTGGATGATTATTTGTTTGTTAGAATTTTAGGAGTCATTTTCAGCCCCAAAAGCCACGGGAATAGCTTCTATTTTTTGTAGTAGTATTTCCGAGGGTTTACTTGTAAGGCTTAAAAGAACTTCGTTTACATTACTTTGTCTTGTAATTTGTGACCTGGATGTTGGTATTGAAGCCAAGTGGAGATGATGTTGGAGAAATGTCACGATGGCTGCATGTGTATTGATCTGTGCCGTACATGTTTACGTAAATAGCCGCCTTATTCCATGTGTTAATTGTAGTGGAATAAGGAACTTTAGTTGGCTGGCCAAGCTTTGATGTTGCCATTTTATATTGCGTGCTTTGGTGATGAGTATAGTGATGATGGCGTGACACAGGTCGGCATGGACTTTGGCTGATCACGTGATAATAGCCAATGCTGTTGCTATTATGGTGTGGTATATATCGTCAAAGTAGTCATTAATCATTATGTCGATATTGTTATCAATCTTCCCGTCTTACCGCCGTGTCTCCATACTCGGCGTGCTCAGGTGTCCAATTGTCAAATTTAAATTGAGATCCGAAATGATCGTCTCGTAGCCCTTTCTGTCCCCTCCCCAATACCCTCTCTCTTAACGTCTCCTCGGGTTCATCCTGCGCCTTCTTCATATCTGGATACAACCCTCGCGCTCTCAACTCTGGAATCACTAAATCCACCAAATCGTAAAAGCTCCCCGGCGTCACAACTGCTCCGATATTAAATCCATCCACGTCTGCAATCCTCATCCACTCCTCCATGACATCCACCACCCTCTTCACCGACCCTACAGGCACCGCCCCGTTCCCTCCTAACGCACTCAACTTTCCTAGGTTCCTCGGCGTCCACTTCGGCACGTCGCCCCCGCGATACCCCAGCCCACTTGCCACCGAATGCACCCTCCCATCCGTCACCACATTGCCCGACCCCACCTCCTCGTCCATCGGCCACCCCGCCAGATCAATTCCCGCATGCCCCGAGTAGAAAACCATCCCGCCCTCCAAACTTGCAAAGCCCATCGCCCTCTTGAATTTCCCCTGCGCTTCCAAATCCGTCTCAGCGACTATCGGTGTCATCACGGCAAACACCTTGATTGAATATGGATCACGGCCATTGCGAACGGCAGCGGCTCGCAGAGCCTTGACTCGCGGGGCAACTATGTGGGGACTGAGGCCGGAGACAAGGACGGACTCGGCGTGCTTGGCGGCGAAGGAAATTCCTGCGGGGGACGCCCCGGCTTGCATGAGGAACGGGGTGCGTTGGGGGGAGGGATCGAGGATGTGAGGGGCATCGACGCTGAAGTTTGGAGAGTGGTGGGTGATCCAGCGGATGCGGGAAGGATCAGAGTAGATTTCATTTTCTACGTCTTCATTAAGGGCATCGTCGGCCCAGGAGCCTTCCCAGAGTCTAGCAGGGAGAGGTTAGTGGAAAGGTTATTATTATGAGGTTATTTTTTTGACATTTTAGTTTCTTTGATGGCCGAAATACGTACTTGTATAATATCGAGAGATATTCGTCGGCAATTTCATAGCGTCGGTCGTGTTCAACGTAGGGAAGGCCAATGGCTCGGGCCGCTGACTGTCTAAATGACGTCACGATATTCCAGCCAAATCGTCCCCTCGTTAAATGATCCAACGTAGAAAACCTCCTCGCCAACACAAAAGGTGCTTCATAACTTGTACTTGACGAAATGATAAACCCCAGTTTACTCGTCACCGCCGCCATCGCACTAATAGGCTATCAGCCATCCAGTTAGTATCTTATCTTCTATAAGTTGATCACCAGGTTCTCCATTCCATCCCGGATTCTCCCCCAACTTACAATGACCGGATCCCCAATAGGAAATTGACAGCCCGTCCGTATCCCAGCCTCTGGTGACCCCTTGTAGGTATCGTGCTGCCCCAGCGCATCCGCCAAAACTAACGCTGTGATCCCTCCCCTTTCCAACAGCTGTGCAAGGTCCGTCCAGTACCGGAGGTCCCGGCGTTTTGATGCGCCAAGATCCTCTGGACGCCGCCACTGGCCAAATGAAATGTGCGACGGTGAGAACATGTCAAAGGCGTTGAGAAGGATGGGCCGTGGAGGTCGAGGGGGCGATGGAGGGGGCGTTATAGAGGGAGGCATTGGGGACAATGAAGACAAGTAGTGTAATGATTATTGTGATATATTGCCGTGATAATGCATATAATGATCTTTCAAGCGAGTAAATTACAGGAAGCAGTATCAAGGTTCATTCTAGTAAATATCAGATCGGAAACCATCCACCTACTTATCTCTTTCTCCCCTCTCCATTATCTTGCCCTCCGGAATCGACATCTCCCCTCTCTCTCGCGTGCCCTCTCCCACAATACACCAAAATACGCATGTATTCTTCGCTCTCCCCGTAACCAAGGCAGACAAGCCCAACCAACAAACCTGTTCCTTTCATTCCACGCAACTCCCAATGCAACCACTCAACCAACTCCCATAACTTCATCCGCGCAACCCATAACACCATCCGCCACCAACCCACCGTCAGAACTATAACCCTAACACACACAATATGCAATCCCCATCACACCATCTCCCATCATGGGTCCCCTAAATCACGAATTTCCCAATTCAGCCACTTCCAGAGCCCAATTACTGAACAACAGGGCAAATGAAGCAGCAAAGGATCACTTTACCAAGCCGGGCTCCCTTGGCCTTGTAAATCTCGGATCTAGAGTTGGACCCGTTAATATCCGCAAAGTGCCGAGTGGAGATTGCCAAAAGGCCATAAAAGAAGATGCAGATTAGGAAGGCAGGGACGTCATTACCGTCTAATAGTGAAACTAAATAGGAAGGCGGTTGGCATCAGAATGGATCACGTGATTTAGAAACGGGATATCATAATAAGTTGATGGTGATTTGCGTATATCTGAATATGCCTAGATGCATTTAATGTAATCATTGACCAAAAGACTAACTAGAATTGCAACTCATAAAAAGATAAATCAAAAATAATAAAAAAACAAAGAAAAAAAAACCAAATCCCCGCTTGGAAATATAAACCGAATCATTGAAAGAGAAAACAAATTAGAAGCGCCGAATGTCCCAAGCAGTAAGAACCCCCGAAAAGAACAAAACAAAATCTTCGTCAACGGTTCGACGATAAGTCATTACAAAGCAAAGATATAAAAAAACAAAAACAAATCGTCAAACGTGAAAAGAAGCAAACTGTAATTTGCCCCAAAGACAACAAAAGACAACACCCGTTGAATTTCCTACTCAGTCAATCGTCTACTAATCCACCCATTTGCTCATACTCTCACCTCCCCATCAATTCTGCTTATATTTCTACATTAAACAACTGTTAGCAGGATATTCACAAAAAGGCACACACCGCGTAAATCACTCCGTTGTCGTTATACTTACATCCTCAACTCTCCTCCTATTTGCTGGATCCAAAGTATTCGTCACTCCCATCAAAGTCTGCCCAATCGCCTTCGACGCACCAATTGCTGGCCTAAAAATAATCGTCGGCGCCCCCTTCAATACCGCCCTCGCTGCTCCTGCTGCCCCCTCACTCTCCATAACCTGTGTCGACACCGCCACAATAGCATCCTTAGCCATCATGACATCGCGTGTCAAACTAACGTAGCCGCCACGTAGGCCCTGGACAACGCCCAAAGGTTGGTTAGCGTAGTGAGAGATTGCTTTGGTAGGTTCGATATCAAGACTATGTGGGACCGTAGATAAGGCATAGGAGGGGCCAGTGGGACTCTTAGTCAGGAGGCCCTCAGCACCTTCGAGGGCGTTTTGGGTACCAACAGCAACTTTGGCGCTGAGCTTGATCATGTTAGTGCCCGTGTTGCGCACAAACTGGAGGGCGCCCTTTTTGATGCTGCGGAAGATACGCCCGTCTTTCTTGTATTCAGTCATTGGGACTTCAATAAGATCGCGCATTCCGGAGCCAACATCGACCAGAGGACGGATGAGAGAGAGCCCAGCCAGTACAGTTGGAAGTTGATTCTTGGTGACATCGGGAGTCCAAAGATCATTGAGCATTTCTCCAACTTTGTCAAAGCCCACAACGCCATGAAGAAGGATACGACGAAGCTCGATGCGGGCATCCTGGAGTGTCACAAAATTCATGAGTTCGCTGGTCTTCCCCGATCGTAAGGCAGCATAGTCAACACGACGAGGCTTGAAGTCAAGCTTGACAGGAATATGGAGGATCTCAAAGCGAGAGACAAACGGAGCATCCCCAGAACCTTGAGCTGGCGAAGCACTATCATCCTTAAAGGCGAAGAATCGCATCAGGAAATCAAGCGCATCCTGATCAACATGGAGTCTCACTGGTAAAACCTTGACATGGACAACAAATTCTGACGCCGCTAGTTCTGCCACAGGCTTGACGTTCAGAAGCTCAATCTCAACCTGATCCGCATCGAGCTCCCGGGTCCCTGCATCCTGATCGTAGGTAGCAAACTTGCGCCATGTAGACTGAGGGAGATGCTCAATAATATCCAACGCCTTAACCCTGATCTTAATGCAGCTTTGTGTGGCACCCGTTCCAGGAGGCAGCACATGAATGTCAGTATTGATCCCAGTGGCCTCAAAAGAGATCTTGTGGTGGCGGCTTCTTTGTAGCTTGAGCATATTAACGGGGTCCATGGCCTTGCCCTTAGCCTTCGAGTTCCGACGGTTATTATTGGCGCGAATCGTACTGTTCGAGTTCTGCGTAATTCCGGTCGTCACAGACTCAGTGTCCATAGTGCCTCCAAGGTTACGGTTGATTGCGTTAGTTAACTCCTCCGGATCCTGGTTTGGAGGAATGCCAATATAGATAGAGTTAAATAAGAAATCACCAATCTCGGTACCGTCATCTGAAGACACCTCGTCCTGATCCATATCTGGGATCTCCTGGGCTGCTCTATGAGCTCTGCGACTGAATGCCTTACTTTGAACACCCTTCACCGCCGCCGTAATAACCTCCCGTGTTCCTTCCCAGTCGTAACCATCAAATAGATTCCAGATGAACCTAACGTTGCGGACAATAACTATAACGGGACTGCGATTAACTACACTCTTCGTAGTTGTGACATACTGACCACGAGAAGGATCCCAAAGACGGACATCCTTTGCCTCTTCATCCCTCTCATCAAAATACCGAGATTGGACCATGAACTCCTCATCTGACTCAACATGATGAACAGAGTTTCCAAGGACCACGCCATCCTGATCATCTCGTGAAATGATGGAGTCCGTCATTGAGGTAGCATCAAACAACTTCTCCCCCGTCATGGTGTCATCCGGATAATGCGGTTCAATGTCCTCATTATAAAGCCCCGGCCGGATACTTTCCGAACTACCTGAAACCGAAAGATCATCAAACTCGTCCATCTGAGGCACATGACCAAAGTCCTGTTCAAAATCGTAGTCGCCCTCAGCTCTACCGAAGGCCTCACCTGAAATGGAGGCAAGCAAGTCAGACACTTCCATCGCAGTGCGATACTTCATCTTGGTAGATGGTGGTGACGGTGGTGATAGGGCGTTGGCAAGGCTGATCAACGTTTGCATAGAATCTGCGCAAGTCTCCAGGATCAAGAGAGTCTCGTTCATGTTGATATACATCTGGCGGCTGTCAAGGTTCGATATGGGACGGCTTTCAACTAGGATTATGGCTGATGAAATGTAGCTGACTTGGACAAACCCACGCCTGGAAAGACCAGTAGTCAGCCAAGACTCAGCATGCGTTTCGGTAAATGGTTCGACATCCAACGCTGGCACAAGCTTGTCATTTCTGTCCGTCAACATAAGCCACATCTTGCCAACCTCCACTCTTGCTGTAAAATTGCTGTCTTCGGACACTTCAACCCGAACATGACAATTATGCATGGCACTATACATCTTTGAAGGTACCCTATAAGGGTTCAACCCAAGTAGTATATCACGGAAAGCAAGATCAATGATGAGTGGCTTCGACTTCTCTTCGGATTTCTTGGACCCCTTAAAGCCCTCAGCCGATAGCTTCGCATTAGCCACTTCACCAAAGTTTGCCACCGATGAAGCCAAGGACGCCTCGAACTCCTGAGGTGTCGTACCCTCTTGCAGGCCCATCAAATCCATTAGCACTGGGACCCGATATTCAACCGCCGTATCCTGGACCCGAATCTTGAGAACTGGATCGGGTTGATCACCAATCATTTGAACTCGGACAGCCAAGCCGGATTTGTTGGATAGATGTGGGACTGCAATATTCCGAGTAGACTCAACGAGGATTTCATTACCGTTTCGATCAACGTAAACCAAGCCAATACCAACAGCCAAAAGTCCAGGAGTGCCTACATGGGCAACTTCAATACCAGAAAGCCTTGAATGGAATGTCCCCAGTTTTCCGCCCAGTTCTGCTGATATCTGGACGTCCTTAACGTCCGCGATAGTTAGAATCCCGGGACGATCATCTTCTGGGAGATACTTTGCGATCTCAGCAAACTTGGAAACCTCATTTAGTAAACCCTGTAAAGAATCTAGCTTATCAACATCCGAGGCCCTGAGCTGTACATTCTTGACTTTGGCTAACAAAATAGATCCCTGGCGACGCTGATTACACAAACGGTCAACCATAATGTCGTTTTCGGGAGGGAACTTGCTATCATTTGGCATGATGATGTCGAGGAGCCTTGAAATCTCTGAATCTTTAGCCTGGTAGAGGAAATCCGCTCGAACCTCGTTAAGAGCAGCCGTGATGGGCGCCCCATGGTTTCCAGATGTCCTCGGCCCGGTAAACTGGACCTTGGTGCAACCCAGTGCAATACCATGGCCGCGAACTACAACTTTGAGGGAGGTGGTATCCAGGTCCAACCGACATGAATTGCCTAAAACCCGAGTACGGGTTCCACCAACTCTAATATCAGCCTTCAGCCTAGACTGTACTTCATCAGCCTCTTCAAAACGGACACCGCGTGGCTTCTCGCGTTGTTTAGGTGTAGTACACTCTAAAAGAGGCTTGGATGGCATATGATAGTACATTGTCGTAATCATTGTTGCCAATCCCGGAATCCCCTCAAAATTACCAAGGAAGCTATCCAACATGGGAAGATCAAGGTTGACGCATAATGGAAGAGTAAGCACCTGGACGCGCGATTCCTCCTTCGCAATGGAAAATGATACCTCGATATCAGCGCCCTTGTCGGGGAAAGCATCACGAATGGAGGCTTGCAAAATCGCTTGGTATTCAAATTTGAGGATATCATCCTGTGGCTGGGAGTTGAAACCAAGATTGACCTTGTGGATAGAAAGATTGCCACGAGTTCCAGACTCGCCAGTCTCAGATGAAAACTGGATACCTTTGATATTGGTACGCAGTAATACTCCACTCTCTTCGAAGGACTTGAAGCCGTCAGGAACAGCAATCCTTAATGAAGGCGTTTCAAATGGCATGACTTTGTCAACGAGAAGCAGTGAGACTTGCTCCAACGTTACTTTGACCGCAGATGCTACAGGCGAAGGCTCAGTAGGGGGGGGGGTTGATGATTTCTTGGAAGTCTTTTCAAGCTGAGTGGTGTGTTGGAATGCATTTACAAACTGAGACACTAAACAAGACAAAGCAAAGCCCAGCGAGACGTCGAACTTTAGTTCAATCGGAGATATCTCGATATCGATAGACTCAACACTTGATTGTGATGCCTGATCTGATTTGACTTCCAGATTGTAGAGATTCTCGAACGTGCCTGTCATCGATCCAGTAAGCCCAGCAATTGAAGCCGCTAATTTCGCCTCATCAGTATCCTCATCATCTGAACTTGAAGGAAGTGATGGAGCTTTTGATGGGAGAAAGATAGAAACTTTATCCAGCGACAAGATCTCCTTAGCAGTAGTCATTGGTCCAGCTGGGCTCTGGGGTCGTTGGGGTGAGTTTGATTCCGTAGTAGTCGGAGGATTTTTGTCAACATCTGGAATAAGGGATGGCGATCCAGCATCTCCCATGGTTACTTTGGGCGTGATAGGCACCTCATCTGCCATGTTGGATGAACGCGCTGTCTCGATCTGTGAAATACCTCCGTATATTTCCGATTGGGTTGGCTCACGATCCCAATCTCCAAACCCGCCAGGCATGTGTACGGACTTTACTTGATCCAAAGACTTATTCGTAGACTGAGGCTCAGGCTCAGGCTCAGCCGGCCCAGAGGGGTTCAGATCCTGTAAACTCATGGCTTCCAATGACCCAATAACCTCAGCAGGGCCTTTCTCTGGTGAAGCGGGGGCAAAAGCAGGTTGTTCCACCACGCCATTGTTGGAATCCCACAAAAACTGGTCATGGTGCGACTCGCCGGGCGATCCAAGTGATGCGGCACTCAAATACAGACTCTCAGCATCCTCGTGTGTGAACATTGTAGATTGTACAAGTTCTTCTCCATTTTCACTCGAAGATTCGCTGTGAAACGAGCTTGCAAGACTATGCAGTCCTTGATCCTCTGTAGCTTCGTCTTCTGATAATAACAGATTTTCTGAACCAGGTTGTGAGATGTCTCCCAAGCTCCCGGCGCTGCCAGAAACGATTGGAGGAGGCAAACTGTCAATCGAGGCCATAGGACTGAGATTGGCAAGATTGGCGGCAGATTGTCTAGGTGTGGCAATATCTTCCTCTGGGACTGGCGATTGTCTCTCTGATGAAACCGCATCTATCGAGGAATGGCGGTCAATGGAATGATTTGAAATAGCAGGCGAGCCAGTGAGGAAGTCTTCACCATGATAGGACGACACTTCCGGACCAGCCATGAAGCTTGAGTCCCGGCTGGTTACACTGGTAGTTTTGCCGGATATTAGTTTTGTTTTAAATAGAGAGAACACGCGGGGGTCGGAGACGAGATAAGCCCGGAGCTTGTTAAGAGCGACATGGCGCTTTCCGGGGCGCTTAGTTTGGGTGCTAGCAGAAGTGGTGTTATCGGAAGCAGTGGTATCGGGGAGTCGGGTAGTAACTCCCTCGACATCTAGACTATCAAGTCTAAGTACAAAACTAGCCATCTCTCTGGTAGTGCTATTGAGTTGCGCTGGGACCTCAGCTTGGAAGCGAAAAGTGACGTCACTGATGCTAACCTCAACCCGATCCACGACTCCCTGGATAAATCCAGTCAAAAACCCCGGCAAAGACAGTGGCTGGCCAGTGCCAATCGAAGATTCAACGTCGCTATCTTCTCCAGACTCTTCACTAGTAGGTTGGTCGCCGCTAAGAACATTTTGTAGCTCTTGCTTTTCTGTGAGAGACTGCATATCAAGGAATGACTGAGCCAAGTCGGCAGCATTTGGTACCAAAGCGTCTGCGGTCGCAGTGTCGTCTTCATTATCAGCGGGGGTTTGATGCACGACTGAAAGGATGACATTAATTCCAGATACGTGTGTTGATATAGAGCCGGTGTAGAGGTTCATCGGCACCGTGATACGGAGGAGTTTGACGCCGGCCCGTCGTATTTGCAGGCCCGCAGGTAGCTGCAACAGGCGCTCGAGCTTCTATAAATCCGTAAATATCACTAGTTAGCATCTCTATTTCTCTTCAAATGGCTACATAAAAACAGTAGGGAAGACGGGGACTTAGTAGTACGAACCTCCAACTTCAAGCCAACATCGCGGAACTCCAACACGGTATTGCGGCCGATCGCAAAGTCGAGGTTATCAATATCAATCGCATCAGTGTCCAGCAAATCCAGACGAGTGAGGGCATGCCGCAGCAGCCGCTTGGGCATAGATGACCCCGTAAAAGCGGCGAACATTGTCGCTTTGATAGATGTGGGTGCAGCGACACTCTATATTAGCTCCGTTGTTGATGCTCGATCAAGCTATGTCGTGGAGAGCGACGAGCTCAAGGAAGAGAGGTGGGTGAAGCACAGGCGCAAGGAGATGTAAAATGCGATTCAGCCGTTGATGGGAAGAAGAGAAATAATGAGGTCTAGTTGATGCTGCGTGAAGTTGGCTTAACTGGTATTAGATCGAATTCAATGCGCTTCAGCTATTTGTTTTTGAGCCGATACCAGTGATCGACCAGGCAGCTGGGGAGGTCACCCCCAAATCGGGAGTATCAGAGCTCCAGGACAATAGTGGTCATATAGTGACGTTTAGGGCCTCAGTGAACTCTTTTAGCGGGCTATAGGGCATTATCAGCAATGTTACGGCGCACGTACGGCAATGCTACAGCAGCTATATCCCCTGTAATCGACAATGACCCAGGGCTTACCCTTGCTCTCAAGATAGCAAAACGGGGCTGCAACCGGATTTGGCCACTTGATTCATCTTGATTCATCTTGATCACAACCAGCAGCCGAGCTTTGTCGTCATCAAACCAGTCTTGACCTGAGCATTATTATTTACATACGGAGTTAGAGATTATATCATCATAAATAGCATCCCTTGCTGAGATAATTCCCAAATATTCAGCTGTCCAACATTATTGTCACCATCAACCATCTGTGCACTTCGCATGACTAGGAATATACGATTTCCCTCTCCCGTGACCTCACCACACGATGTCTCCATCGAGAATACAGCCTCTCTGGCAATCAACTGTGCACCCAACAAATGCATATATTGACGCCCAATCATTTATACCATTTACAGCCGTTCTTGGAAGCCTTATTCTCCCGCCACCTTAACACTGTATGCGCTACCCTTATTCATTTATGGGTGGGCATTTCCGCATGTCGAGCCAAACTTCCATACTTTGTCTCTCTCTGGATCCGCCTGCAGGCCAGACAATCAATAAATCACTGGTCCGAGTGTCCAAGTGGCTGGAGCAACAAAAGATGCATCAACTAGCGACACTAACAACTCGCAATGAGATGCGAATCAGGAGCATTGTGGTGGACAAAACAGGAGGTATTTTACCCGTGATACCAGATGTCGCATCAGTCCATCAGTTATTGCCGAGAACCACTTTGTCATGCATAAGCCTCGATAAACAAGTACGATAACCGCCCTTCACTCGTAACTGATAACCCCGTCACAAGCGGCTCTGCGCCAACAAGATCCTCAGAGTCCAGACTCCCCCTCTCCCTACAGACATCGCCGCTATGGATGTCACAGATACCCACTTTGACAACTACCCACCAAGTACCGAGCACTATAATCCCACTCTTTGTTCTTGTAGCTACTAGATCGCCCCGTCTCTGCATTAATTGTGAATATATCCACCGCTGGTTGGTGATCGTCACATCACCAACCCCGCAAAATAGGTGGATCCCTGGTTGTTGCCCAAACCCCAACACGCATCCGCCAGCGGCCCACTTCTTGTTGGCTGCACAAATCATGCAAGGTCACGCTGTGCTCGTACTACGACACAAGATGCATAATTACATGGATATAGAGGCTGGCGCTGGAGTGTGAGTAGATTGGGCCATGACGGATAATAATTGGCATCCCTCTCCATGATTAGACAGCCCAGCCGTTATCTCTACCCCGCAAACGATATTTCATATCACTCGATTCGGTTGGTTCATCAATATTTTAGGTCGGTCAACCATCTGTCTTACACAGTTGCTTATCTGCGGGTACCCACTTCCAGATGATAGGGTTTCATTACTATATAACCCTTACGCTACCACTGAAAACAAAGGCTTAAGCGCCTGCCGCTGTTGACGCGCCTATTTGCCCAATCATGAGCTTGATTACTATGAACCACTTTAAGTTTATCTACACGTGATTCCTTATCTCTTGCCTAGCAAAGTTCTACAATCAGACGGTTGATCGCAACTTTCATCAAGTATGTCGGCTGCCGGTATCAGTATTATAGACACCCAAGACCTCACGTCTTTTAGACACCATGCTACCTGTTAGAGGCGTCCGCTCCATGCGGCCCCGGTGTCGCCTCACTATAACTCGCCCCTCCATAACCCCCACTAGGACCCCACCATGCCGGCTCTCTGGACGTACCTTCACCAACACTGCTCGTAATCAAGAAGATCAAAAAGAGCTCTCAACAACTTCTGATGCTAGTATTTCTGCTACAGACTCTGCCGAAATTGAACGCATTGTCCGCGATGCTAAGCAACGATTCCGTGATACTCTTCCTGATGGCTACCTCAAGCCCGCCGAATACGACCTTTATGTCCGGCTTTACGGTGCCCCGCTGCGCAAGACAGTCCCTGATGACGTCGGCATTCCTGCTCACGATAATTTCGAGATCAAGGATTCTCCAGATGCTGAATTTTACGGTCAATATAATACGGTTGCTACGGAGGATCATGAAGACGGTGACACACGGGCCTACCCTCCTGAGAAACATACAGACGACATGATGAAAGCCAGCTACATCGAAATGGTAGCCCGTAGCGAGCGCGAGTACAACGCCATGAAAGCCCTCGAACAAGATTTCAAGAGTGCCAAACAGGAAGCCGCACGAGAAGCCGAGCTGGAGGAACAAGAGCGGGCAGCGGCTGAGAAGGAAGAACTGGATGTTATCTATGAGGAGGAGGAATTTGATCCCGAAGACGAGGAGTCAACACTGTCAGAAACGGACCCGGTGCGTCCATCGAGGATCCATGTACATACGCAGGAGGCCCGCTTTGGTATATCACCTGGGACTGTACAGTTGCCCAGTGGGCGCATGGTTAGGCCAGTCACTGAAGCGTTGAGACGAACACATCACAAGCATTTGAGATTGGCAGCCGAGACGGTGTATGGCGGGCCAGGATTACCAGATGGTCCAGTGACGCCACAGTCAATGAAGACTCGAGAGATGAAACCAATTCCGACGAGTGTTAACTATCGCCGCATGCCACCTATTGATGCTGATGTCATGTTGGCCGCATATATGCCTCCAGTTTACGCTTCTATTGTGGGAATTCTGGTGGAGGTACGGAAGAGATTAGGGACTGAGTGGCTGCGGGGCTTAATTACAAAATATGGCGATGAGGGCCCCAGTGTGTTAGATGTTGGTGGTGCTGGTGCCGGCATCATAGCTTGGGAACAAATCCTATTTGCGGAGTGGAAGGCCATGGGCGATGAGAAGGTCGTTACGGAAGAAGCCAGGCCCAAAAGTCGTAAATCAGTAGTTGTGGCTGCCGATACACTTCGTGAGCGCCTCACCAAGTTCCTCTACAACACTAGCTTCTTACCAAGACTCCCCGACTATATTCACTCTCTCGAGAACTCGGATCGTGTCCTTGATGGCCCTGAACAGCCGCAAACTCGCAAGAAGTTCGATATTATCATTGCCTCTCATCAACTTTTACCTGCCGAGGAGGGTCATAAGCGTCGGGCTGTCCTGAATCAGCTTTGGTCATTGTTAAACCCCGAAGGCGGAGTCCTCATTATTATTGAGAAAGCCCATCCTCGTGGTTTTGAGGCTGTTGCCGAAGCTAGACAGAAGCTTCTAGCCGAATATCTCCTTACTCCTGGCCAAGAGGCTCCCCAAGAAGACCTGTCTGATGCCCCCACGCGCATCAAGGAACCAGGCATGGTCATCGCGCCATGCACCACGCAAGGGAAATGCCCTCTCTATCTTGTCGAGGGCAAATCTTTTGGCCGTAAAGACTTCTGTTACTTTGCCCAGCGGTACATCCGTCCTCCTTACCTTCAAAAGATTCTCAACGCCAAGCACAAAAACAACGACGACGTCGAATTCAGCTACATTGCCATTCAGCGCGGCACAACCGGACCCCCCGGTCTCAACCAAGGACCCTCGGCTACCAAACGGGCCTTTAAGGGTTTTGAGACAGATAGCAGTGATTTCCATGCTTTGGCACTTCCTCGGAATATCAGACCGCCACTCAAGAAGAGAGGACATGTCTCTATGGATCTCTGCACGCCTTCCGGAACCTTTGAACGCTGGACTGTGACGAAATCCTTCAGCAAACCCGCCTACCACGATGCCCGGAAAATCCGCTGGGGTGACCTCTGGGCTCTCGGTGCAAAGACCTCTGTTGAAACTAAGGTCCGCCTCGGCCGCGGTGACACAGTTAAGGATGGCGGTGTCAAGGGCCGGGCTGCCAAGGACGAGGCGGCCAAGACTGTCGGGCAAAGTAAGAGACCCGGCGTTGTCAATTTACAGATGAATGCTTTAGGCAAGGCAGTAGCGAAGCAGAAGCCGATGAAGGGATATGTGCACACGAAGGGTGGGCGGCATATGGCGAGATCGGAGGCGGCGAAGAAGGTAAGAGATACAGAGGGGGAGTTGGATCGAGAGTTGCATGACTCGGTAAATAGGCAGGAGAGAAAGGAGGTGAAGAAGAAGATGATGGAGGCGGCGGCGAAGGTGGTTGATGAGGAGAAAGCGGAGTAAGAAGAAAAAATAAAACGGGAGGTTTTTGTAAGATTATTTATTTGGTGAGAATATTGATGTCTTTACGAAGATATTTGTTTGTATATTATTAGTTATTACCGGGTTGAGCATTGGGATAGACACATGTAAATATTACATTATTTGAGATACCAACAATACTATGATGAATCATCAATTAAAATATCTAATTCCTATCAAGGCCAGTTGTCTCACATGATCAGCCTCATGAATCTCAAGACTCGCCGTCTTCAAACTTTGCTTCTGAAGAGTTGGAACCGCGCTAACGAGCAGTGGCAGGTTCTAAGAGTTCATGACACAGAAGAAGTAAAATAAGAATTAAAGGTATTTGAATATTTAAATATTTGAAACATTAAATTCAAAGGTCAAAATCACAGTTGAATATATACTATGAGACCAACGGGGGGTATCCTACACCAAAACGCCATATTCCCAAAAAAGCAAAAGACATTCCACATAAATATCCCTAATTACGTCCACTTCGGCAGTGGGATCTTACAAACCCGCGACCTATTCAACAAAAAGTCCCGATACAACCCCACCCATAGATCCCTCCCCGAACAATCGCTCCCCATCTTCGTCTCCACACACTTCGGAGCATTACTCGCCAACTCCTCCAGAGTCGGCTTCGCCCACGGCTTTGGCACTGGCCAGTCAGAAAAGTGCATAAACTTTGCCTCATTATAAGCCTCCACAGCATTCCAAGTTGCGCCTTTTCCAAGATATCTTTCCGACTCCATGGACGATTTCCGGCGGAACTCAGCAGTCAACATATCATAGGGACGATGAGGGAGGATAACGGCAGTGTCTCTGTAAAGCTTGTTGATGATTTCCATGTCATATTCTTCCGAAGTTGATGTTTCGATGGCGGCGGAAACACGGGCAGATTCCGCAGCGGAGGGAGTCAACAGCAGTAGTTGGGAAGACAGGATATCCTGAAAGGGAGACAGCCAATAGGCCTGAGGGGCGGCAACGACGGCAGGAGGACTAAAGAAAATTTCATCCATATTTTGGAGCACGACGCCATCAGAGTCTAGAGACAAAACACGGTCATACTGCGTGAGGTTGAAGGCCAGGAGTTTGGTATAGGAATCGGCCCAGGTTGCTAGTGGGAGTTAGTGATGGGGCAAACACGGGATAGACGGGAACATGAAACTTACAATCGGAAACATCACGATGGCTGACTTTGATTGGGTGCAGCTTGGCACCATAAACATCACGGGCCTGAACAATCAGTTTTTCCGCTTTGGTCCACGGCTCGCTAATATCTACTGGTGCATAATGATCCGGATAGAACAACACAAGATCAGCCCGTGTGTTGACACTTTTTAGCTCATCAAATATCATCAGTGAATTACATAGATAATCCATATTTGTGGCATATTGAACAACAGCATATTTCGACCAATTAACCTCAGCTGGAATTTTTGGCAAACTTGAATCTCCCGGCCTGACCTTATCTGGCAATGAGACCATCGGCGAACTCTTTGGCGACGTCATCGACTCGATCCCCGGTGCAATAATAACCGGCTCCTCCTCAATAACCCCACCAGGAATTCCTTTGGCCCCTGAATTCCCTATAGGAATATTGTTTGTGCCATGCGGTCTCGCCCCCTTCATCGCCGTATGACTTTCCGCACCTGTCACCGGTTTCGATGGCGGTTCTGGGGAAAATGCCACGAATTCTCTTCGCCGAGTTGATGCCAAGAAAAATATAACGATAACTAGACAGAATAAAGTCACAGGGCCTCGTTGACTAGGTGTTGATGGGAAGAGGCCGTTGCGGCGTTGGAAAGGAAATCGAAGGGTTTGGGAGGGGACTGTAGGCGAAAGGAGGCCCGGAGGCGCTCGTAGTGAAACGACCATTTTGAAATTATTATTGTTTTTTTTCTTTTAATCTCAATATTCGAATCCCTTTTTACTTAGTGGCGATTGTTGGCTTTAGATGGCTGTCAGTTTGTCGCTACTGCAGGTACCGTTTAATGCTGTTCTGCAATACGAGAAATTGTATGCTGGTTCGGCACTCAAAGAAGCTAGGGAGCTTTTGACAGCGGATATGACGCGCACGGGAGGGCAAGTTTAAGACAAATTGACGATGAATACGAAATGATTGTCTGACAGTGTGCTGTTTTCGATGAGATCTTGATTGATAAAGAGTGCTGATTGTCTGGCAGATAAAATTAAAAGGCGAAGTCCTTGTGCGATAATCGTGGGGATACCTCTATTGAAAAGGTCAATAATTGGCCGGTAAAAGGGTTCCGTGATCCGATTAATGAACGTATTGACAATAGATAAGATGGTGTGGATCCTGAAATGGTGGGTTTAGGGGCGCGATGATCGTTGTCTAAGGAGATATTTCCTATGGTGTTGATCATATGGTGATACTTGGTTCCAGAAGACGAAGCCGTGGTTAGAATTTAAAAGCCAGTTTGGATTATATTGAAAGGAGCATGATAATTGGAAGAAAGAATGGACGAGATCTTAGTAGCAGAGTCTCCACGTATACACGTACACACACGTACACAAATCTAAATGATTGGGGAAGTATCGTGAGTTTGGCAGCTAGAAAGGAAACAGAAAGGAAAAGAAGACAGGAATTTCCACAATTCCCACGCTTGAGAGTATCGCCAATAATATAAACAAGTTTGATTATCTCTCACTCCAATTCCCGAATTCATATTTTCTCACTTGATGGTCCAATCTAGGAGTCCAAGCAAGTATCGGCCTTTCAAGAGAGCCCAGAGACAACATTAAGATAATGAGAAAAAGCACGGTCCATATATTGTCTATGGCTCCTCCACCGGTCCGTTTAGCGAGGGGAATCTGAAGACGGCGCGGGGATTATCAAGCACTGCAAGTGAGCTGTGCTTCTTTGAAGATTCATGTAGCACCTTGATTTGAAGGCTAGAAAAATGCAGAAAATATTTCGAAAATATTCAGCAAATATTTCGAAAATATTCATCATCGCCCTGCTGTAATCTTCATCTCGCAGCAAATAGCCATTTCTGGTTTGTGACAGGCCGATGGACGTGTGATGCTTAATATTACCTGCATAATGTCTGATTCTATGTGGGTTCCGAAATTTCCCACCGTTAGCTATTGACCGGTGAGTCGAGATCCAAAATGCTCGCTAAGATGCTGCAATGTTGACAGTCAAGAGGATGTAGGCTTGCGAAGGCTAACGGTCAACAAGGAAATATGGGCAAACTTGGCCAACTTTGCCAACTAGAATGTCAATATATCAATTTCCAGTTGCTTTGTACGCGTAAGTATTTCATTTGTAGCGGCTGGGCATCATCGCAGGAGCCAGGGCAAGATTCCATCGTTGCATTTCGTCAGGTAAAGCTAGACATAGACGACTAAGCAGGTTGTCATACGGATACAGAAACAAAAGGGCTATGCTGTAATCAGTTCTGGCGACAATCTTATTGTCTTTGAACTTTCTCGGCAGCTGAAGAGGAACAAGCTTCGCAGCAGGTCTGGGTCCTCACTTTACAAAGTCGATTATGCCGGGATGAAGCATGGATACAGACAATCTGAGGTGAAGCCGTCAAGTGATCCACAGGATGGTAGTATCATGCAGTTGATGCTGGTTGGGCCTAGACCATATTTTGAGAAAACACCTAGCCAGAAAAGAATATGATTCGTCGCTTTGTGTTACTTTGGTAATCTGAGTTTGCAGTCCGTTCCTCCTCAAGCTCCAAACCTCCGAATTCAACGTCCTATCACAACTTTGCATAAGCTTAGACCACCCCAATTTCACTTCTCCCTTCAATCCGTCCTTCTCTCGCCCCAAGCGCTCTCCCGTCTTTTGATCTTGGTAAAAGGTACACAAGACCCTGGCTAATTCCACTCTCAAAAGCCCATGTCTCGGAGAATTAACCATTTGCAATGTGTCAACGGTGTCACCACCCACACGCACACTATCAACACTCACAATCGCCATTCACGATCGTCATTCACAATCACTATCAACTATCGATCATCAATCATAAACCATCCGCCACTTTGCTCTCATCAAGAGCAAACATCCATGATACGGACACGTTTTCTCCATTAAACGATACAAGATTTCCCAGCAGTGAAATCAAGCCGCTATCCCCAGATGACGAGTCTGGGGTGTTAACCGCTACACCGGCCGAGACTCCAACAATCTCATCCATCTCTTGTTGGGTGGACATCCTACCAAGATCATACTAAGGCCGGATGCCTACAGCACTGATCTTTCCATTTATCCTTATTATATATTTCTCCAGATTTGTAGCTACAGTTTGACATCAATATCGCCTACATTCCCGTCTGAACGGTTGTGCTACTTGGTTGATGGATGTTTTGTCTAGTTATACCGGTTTTGTCTATGGGCAGGATAAGTGGGGCTCATGAGACCAAATCCGGTTATTAAGAGCAATTGTGTGGGTCCAAGTACAATTACTAGATTGCGAGCCTTCATAACTGCCGGCCAAACGGTTGATACGCAGTCGAAATATTTATTATGCAACGATGTAGCGTAGTAATGAAATCATATGAACATCGTACACGAAGCCTAACCAGTGGTACCATAAAAACACAATGTACTCTGGATCACTAGTAATAAGTCCACAAATCAGGTTCACCACAGACCCTAATAATGAATTAGTAGTATTCTTAAACCCTATTCTAGGATAATGATAAGATAAGGCTGTTAGAGGTGCTCTTGGACGGGCGCATCGCAACTGCATCAAGACTCCCATTGAATGCGCCAACTTACATCTTGGAGCAGTCATCATTCAATCAAAATAAACCTCATATTTGATCGATTACTGGCACCCCAATATATATATTGACACTCTCTTTCCGCCCAACTACACCCAAAAGTTATAAATAATCTACATCAATGGCCGACGAGAGCCTTGACTACGTCATATTCGTCCGCGTGCCCCGGCCCAGAGGCGACTTTGAAGATCCGCCCAACGTACGATAGAATTTCTAGATTTCTAAAGTCAGTAGTATTTTCTCATTGCTAACGTTGATAATTTTAGATCCCTTGGGACCACCAGAAAGATGACCTTTTATGGGAGCAGATGGTGTCGCAAGGAAAAGGAAATAAGATCAGGTGTAAGTAAAATCATAGCTCTAGGGAGTTTGTATATCCCCTATAACATAGTTTTGCTACTTGAACTGACCATACCACTAACTAGGGAACGAACTGTAAGCTAAAATTCAAGTTGGAGCGATATACACCCAACATACTGTGATTCATGGCTATAATGCTGACAAATATGGTTTAGGGCAGAACAATTCGGAGTTCCTGTTCCCTTTCTTCTCCGCCAAGCCAACTTCCTCGCCGAACACCATGCTTCCCGCATGAAGGCGCAATTCCGACTCGCCAACATCGAGCTCCGGAATTCCCCTTCGAGCGTCAATGCTGTTCCCACCATTGACTCTTCCTCCAGACTTGCTGGGCGCAAGAACCCATCTTTAGCGTCTATCCGTGAAAACCAGCAACAGCAGGTGCCGCCAAGACAACAACCTATTCCTATTCCCGGAGCTGACTCATCACCATTTCGAAACTCGGGCAGTTCATATCTGCCAAGACCACCGAGTTCGCGGACCCTAGCCTCTGGGTTTCCGCCACCGAGACCAGATACAGGAACCTCTGCTCGTCGGCCAAGTACTCAGAGCAATGACAAGGCCCAATACCTGGCAGCAGACAGCGGTGGCTTCTATGACGACGATCAGTTCCAGAGCACGTTTCCCGATGGCGATAATGCTAGCGATGATGACAACACCGAGTCTTCAGAGGAGAATTTCAAAAACGTGCAGTCTCGTATCATTCGACGCCCACCGTACTATAACCAGGGGAAATTCCAGCCTGGTGATGACGAAGAAGACAGCGAGCCTGCATTCATCAATGAATCTGAAACCCAATCATCTGAGAACAGCGTACCCAGTCAAGGTATGAACTCGACTCTCCGCGGTGAAATCAAGCGTAAGAACGGGAAAGGAACCCCTGCCCACAAGCATCGTCACCAAATCTCCCAGACATCCGACTCCTCAGCCAACGATTCATCATTTGCCCATATGCCTGGCGCCTCAGCAGACGGGAATTTATCACTCAGTGAAGCCAAGAAATATCATCGAAAGGAGGCACCTGGGTCGTCGAAGCACAGTAACATCAGCACTAAGAGCAGCGACATTAGTAGTAGCTTTAGTGACCTTGACGGCGAGTTGAATTCTTCTAACAGTAGGTCATTGTGTGGCCAGTAGGGGTATCTGTTTACTAACTAATTGGTAGATCCGTCAATGTCGGCTATGGCTGATGCAGTAAATGCGCATCCGGGGTTTAGCAAGATTTCGTTTGGGGGGTCGATCTCTCGGTTTGTGAATGGCAGACGGTAAGGGGTTATGAGGTTGCAATAGACCAATACATTGGTTACTGCAATAATGTGTGAATTAGAGACTTAATATACCGAAATTCCCGTTCTGATACATGGTTCTACGGTAGGTTCCCGGAGCTGTGAGCTCAAGTAACACAACATGGTGTATGTATCTTCCCGATATTCAATTGCGTGACCAAGCAAAATATGTTCCGTGATTGTGTTTGGGGTGGCTTGTTTCTTGTGCTATCGTGCACCTTTGTGTTTGATATCATCTGCTATACATTTAATGGAACCCACTGTTCCCGATGGTTGCCGATTCTCTCAAAGATTGGGTTGTAATCGCACACACATCTTGGGTCCCCAACTAGAACTTTGAGATAACTCTTTGCTGCCTATGCTATATCTTCTGGTCGACACGGTTTATGTTGTATTCCTTTCGAATCTATGTTCTGAAATCCACCGATAGACAATATCATCTCAATACTCATCGTGAATTATCCGAACGCCAGTCTCACTGAACCCTACTTGTTCACCATGTTCCGCCGCTCATGGTCATCTCTTCCTCAGGATATCATCTTCGCCTCTGATTTAGCCAACCTCGGGTACTTCACCGTTCTAAACTTTCATTCTCACCAAGCCTCAACCCCTATCATCGTGTTGGTCGTGCTGGAAAGCAGCTGAGGACATACATTTGGCCTATCTACTAACGATTTGTGTGGAATTGTAGATATTTTGTGAATTCGGAAGATGAGATTAGGTCTAAAGATGATGAGGAGAGATACTTCCGATATGCACTAAGTAAGAATGATCGGATTAATGAGAGGCAGAGGTACCATTTTAATGGTGAGTTAGTATTTTAATACGCTCTCTATAGTATACGGTTATCCTGAAGAATTTGAGCGGAGATCAGGCTTTGGTATCTTGGAGAGTATAGTCGAATATTGATGTGTCTTCATACCTGGACCCTCGAAATACAGATACCCAGCCGTGCTCAGTATCACTAGAGCTTGTTACATTCCTTGCATCAATCCTAGACCATATATGACCCTTAGAGCTGTGGTTGAAGGACTCAGATGTATCAGCTTGGAGACCATGCTGACGTTTAAATATATATTTTAGATGCCGTTCGCTCGATCATCCACGATCGTGTCGTCGCCGAGGGTCTCCAGACTCTCCAGATTCCATTGACCACAACGAACACCGCCGACCAACACATCCCGATATTCACCTCCAAGGACCTTTCTACTGCCAACCGCACCGTCCTCTTCCTGGGCGATAGCACTCAAAGCTTTGGCACTCTTGCCTTTCGTATTATCAATGGTTATGGTGGTATCAACAAAGGCTCTGTTGTTTCTCTCATTAATGATCTTAAGCAGCAGAAGTCATCATCCTCCGATGAGCGTCCCCCAGGGATCATCATTGCAAACCTGGGCGAAACGTGGTGGTGGCCTGAAGGCAAGAGGCCATTGAATATCACCATGATGCAGGCTCTACCTATGGCCAGCGCCGTGCATATTGGCCGCGATTATGACGAGAATATCAATTGCGTCAAGGGTCTTGAGACTCCCCAACGTCACATGCGATATATATTTGATGTCCTTATCCCGTCGGTGGTGAACCCGGGGTCCATGATTGACGTCATTGCTGTAAGTGACGCTGGGGACATGTTTTTGAAAGTGTTGCAAATGGAGAAAGTCTGGAGCCGTTATAAAACGCGGCTGAATGCGGTTGCATTTACGGGTAGCATTCCCCAGATTCCATCAATGGCATGTGAAGAGCTCCAAGCGTTTTTAGCAAAGGTAAGTAATTTTGAGTCTTGAGGTATTGGGTGGGAAACAGCCCCAGAAGAGAGCAAGGAGCACGAGGACATAGGAGATGATCGTGCTACTTACACAGGTCATGGCAGACATAGCCTCTTGACCCAGAAGCTATGGCTTGTTCCCCAGAAACCGATGGCTAACACACATGTTTCATTGTTTGGGTTAGCGTTCACGCAGTTGGGTTATCCAGCCCGACTTTACCGAAGTCAACCTGCCCTTGGCCGACTTAGATGGTAATCCATCTCTGTGTATCCCCAAGCCCGTAATCTGTCCTGTTTTTGCCTCTGGTGAAAAATATCACCAAGAAGTCGCTCTTTGCTCAGCCCGTAGCCATGTTCTTGACTTTCTGCAGGAAGTGGCCCTTCACCCAAACTTTGAGAATCCCTATTTCCCCAATATTCCGATGGGTGCCTACAGTCCTGCAGTTGGGTCTGACCCCTGGGATATTGTTCCGTCTGATGATCTCCTGCAGACACCCAAGGATGACAAACAGGACAATGTGGAAAAAACAACGGAGAGGGAGGAGGTGAAACGTGACAGACCAGACATTTGCCAGCCAGGAAATGATGGTTGGAGCCAGTTTGTGGCCAAAAAGAAAATGGAAATGGCGGAGAAGGAAACAAAGGAGATTCAGAATGGAACGATAAGCATACGAGAGACTGAAGCCTGATTTTCGGAATTCCGGCAAGAGGGTGTATGATGGGTGGTGATGGCCTAAACAAATAGATATTGACCTGGATCGCCAAAGGCCAGGAGTAGGCTAGTGTGTGGATACTCTCTCTAGTGGGTAGAGGAACAATCATGGGCTATTATTAGAATGTTTCGAGGGCGGGGGAAGCACTTAAAGTAGAAGTTTGGGCAATTTAGTTGGTTAAGGATGTTTATGTTTAATATTTTATTTTATTTTAGGTTTATCTAGTTTTATGGAACTTCCCCAGCCAAAAGAAATACAGTTTACATGTGATGTCATAGGTGTGTGCGACTTGTCGGGTCTCGCCAGCAATTTCCGAATTTGATGATCGTAATCAACGTCGGCATCATGAGATCAGAAGAATACACAGTTGTAAAAGAAATAAATAAAAAAACAAATAAATCCGCAGGACAAGCGAAGCGGAATATCAAGATGTAGCCGCCGATATCATGAAATTGACAAAATAGGATAACATGATAAGTGGAGAGAAAATATGTATGAAAGGTAAAACCTCATGAGTGCGAAAGGTAGAATCAGCAGTTTTCTCATGGACACCTGAACCTCATATTAGGTATATAGCCCAAGATAATCATAAGCAGAACATATTATCGAGAACCAGAGCCAGAGCCCGTAAGCATAGCCACAAAAGACCACAATGTCATTGGCCAACCAATTGTCCTCTTTTCTGTCTCTGTCTCTCTCCCTTTAGCTTTGTAGAAGGGAAAAATCATAAGATTGAGAGGTTGCAGAGTCTGAATTATAAGAGGGTAGTAGTGGTGATGAGGGAACTGTCGGCTAAGTGGTGTGTGCCTTGGTGAGTTCAAGAGGTAAAGAGACAAAATTGAAAGAGTTTTTTCTCTTTTCCTTTTTTTCCCGTAATACGAGGAACACGAGGTGAGGAGAAGATGGAAACAGGGATGGGGAAATGGTCAATGGATGGGAAATAGAAGTTGATAATGTCGTGATCGTGACATCTGGATATCAAGAGGGAGATATCGGCGAATTCAATGATGAAGAAGACCAAAAAGTGACATGACGGTCAGTGAAGATATGAGAATGGATGTGTCAGGTTGATAGGAGACCAATGACAGGGAGGTGGTGGGAACGATGTGGAATCAAGGCTATTCGGCCAGATGAAGACCGCCGAATGTGAATTGAGGATTTCACGACAACCAAGGGAAGTTTATTGATGCCTGGAATGGAATCTAACCAACATTTCCCGTTATCCGGGACACATAAGACGGGGGGGGGTTCGGATGTCCCCTGTGTGTATATCGACAGTCAAGGAAATCCTTTCACTCATATTTTATCCCATCAGTGGTCCAACAATCATCCAGCAAGATTACCTTTCAACCCCAAAAAGGTAAGACATCAGAATTTCTAAGATGAAGTGTTGTTCAAAATATCATTGATAGTCCCGTTGATCAGGTCGTTCACAAACGGTTGGTTAATGTTGGAAGATGCCTGGTTAGCCGCAAGGATGCTAAAAGACTGTCCAGATTGAGCTGCGGCAGCGGCAGCGGCTGCCGCTGCTGAAGCGGCGGAAGTTGCAGCGCGGGCGCGGTCGCCTTCGGGGATGACGGAGAGCTCTTGGAGGAGCTGGTCACAGGCTTCGGGGTCAATGCGGGAGGAGGAAGACATGGTGATGGTGTTGGTGGTGGTGATAGTGGTGATTCTGGTGAATGGTAAAGGGAGTCAAGAAGGTTATTGTGTAGGGAGGGAAAGATCGGGTGGGGGAGAAAGAGAGTGTGTGTGGAGTAAATGAAGGATATAATAGTAGTGAATGCAAGATCTGCGAGACGTGTGGTGTTGTATGGTGTTGTAGCTAACAATGTCCACTTTATGTAAGACTATCAAGGCAAGATATAATAAAGGAAAGAAGAAAGTTGGTAGTTGGTTGCAAGAGTGAATATGGTGATGTCAAAACTTTGAAAGTATCCATCAAACCTGGGTGGTCCCTTGGCTTAAGTATGGATCGTCCCTTCCTAACCCGAGTACCTAGCACCACAAGCACAAACCTTTTCACGACCCCGGAGTCCTAACAAGGAGAAAGCTGCCTCCGTATATCGTGGTCCGGCCGCTAGTAACCAGCTGACAACGGCAAAAGAACGTCCCCCGGAATAGCCCGCGACAGTGTTTTCCAATCAGATGAGCTGCTGCCAGTAAGGATGGACTAAGATGACCGGGGCGTGTGCGGGACCCGAGCAATGCGATAAACTAGGAGGAGGATGGCGGACCGCAATGTCGTCTGGATCGGATGAAAGGCGGGGCCTGCTAGTCAAGGAGGGAGGCCTGTGGGGGGAGGTTCAGAAGAGGGTGTTTGTGGGGGTTCCGGGTGTGAAGTGAAGTGATAGTAGTGAGAACTAGAGAGGGCGTGTGTAAAAATATTACACTTCAGTCCTTGGCGTGAGATGATATGATATAATAAGATTGAGTTAAGCTGTTATTGCAATGCAAAGATACCTTGCCAGATATCAGAATCTTAAACCCAGATATTGGTGGGGTCAACTAGTCGTGATGTATGCAGTTATAGAACAAATCAGTTCAAATCAATAATGGCTTTAAACCTGATATAGGTGGTGAACTAAATCGGGCAAGTACACCAGCAATTATAGAGGCGACTAGGTAATTACCTATTTTGTAAGACCGAAGGGGCGTGTTAAAACGACAAGAGTTGGGATAATAACTATAAAATTATGGCAGCTACCAGTTTAAGAACAATACATGACTAGCAGATTCACGTGATTGAAGTATGGATATAGAATAACAACTTGTCAAAGAACGATGGATAGCATGATGCTTTAAGGACTTTGGCTATGGAGCCCGGTCACATTTCCAGTTTCTCCTTATAGTACATAGTCGGAGACGATGAGGTCCACTCTTTGTGTGTTTTCTCTCGACTGGGTCCTAGTCTAGCTTGTAAGTTAGCCGGTGCCATAGTGGGGGTGCATGCTTGCGGTAGAATACATGGAAATGTTGATTCCATAATGGCAATTGGGGGCGTGTTGGTTGTTTGGTTGAAGGTTGAGCACGGGCTGAACGGGGGGAGGCGTCCGTTTAGGAAACATGGTGATGGGTCGCATGGGTAGTTGTTTTCTGGCTGGCTGGAGCGTTTCTCTTTACCATTTGTAAAGAGAAAGAGAGCCTATAGAGCTCAAGGTGATATAACCGGGATCAGTGAACACGAGGAAAACGAGGGAGGCAGACATATAACATGACAATAAAATTGAGAGATAGTCCATTTTCAGCGACTGGGAAATGAAGCGAAAACGCCTTAAAGGACAATATGGACCTTGAACCAGGACAAGCAGTTACCGATAGCAATCGAGAATACATCGATCCTCAACATACACTTAATGACTCACTTGATAGCCATCATCTAAGAGTATTCTCAAAGTGTAAGTGGAACTCGTCTCTGTCTCCCCGTAGATCCTGCCCGACATATTCCTTGATTGTCTCCCTCCAACTCCACACAAGGTGAAATGCAGGGCCCATATAAACTAGAGGTCTTGGACTTCAACTTTTAGTATGCCATGACAGTTGGTACACGGGGCTCATAGGGCCGAAGCTGTCACGATGGTCTACGCGGGATTCGCGTCAATGTTAGCTTTAGCGGTGGGCTAGAAGAAACAGACTTTAGCTTTTGTTGCTATTTTTGTTCACTAATATCATTGTTGTGATAAAATTAAGAACAGACAAAAACCTAACGAGCATTATTGCCTACGATATTTACAATATAACAGTAATTCAATATTAAATTTCGACAAATACAGAAGTTGGAATATCAGTAGTTCTTATTAGTGCATTATACTAGAGGATTCAATATAGCCACAGTTGATAAGTCCATATCCTCTTTCTCTCTCATTCCCTCTGCAGTTACATCCGTTCCGTGACCCAAACTGAAGGAGACCCCAGCTGACGCTTTGGGGTCTGTCAAACCAGACACTTTACAATACTCACCACCATGATCATACCATCACATATGCCTCCTTCCGTTCTGTTTCACCACCACCCACTTCCTCTGCAACCACCCCTGAAGAAGACTCCCCACCGTCCTTCCATTTCTGACACCTGCGGCACCCTCTCGCCATAATAATTTCCAATCTGGCCAATGACATGTTCGGTCTTCTTCTTCCAGCGTTTATCGGTTCCATTGCCCCCCGTCACGACCCCCGTCTATCCCGATAGGAACGAGAGGGCCGGCGTGCCACGGACTACAACTACGGGCAGATAAGCGGCCAGGGACTCGGGCCTGTCAAGCTTATACGAGGCGCAACGGCCAATCAAGGGCTAGAGACGTTTGTTTCCTTGCTGGGGATCCGCTGGAGGGATATCCAAATGTAAGCATCGAGGTGAAAGTCAGGTGGTGGTCCAAGTCATGGTTATTTATGTCACTTTTCTATCAAGCACTAAAAGAGAGGAAAGGATTGTCACAAATGTTTGCTCTTGAGAGAGAAAGTGGTAGAGTTCTAGGTTCTGGACTTCGGACCAGACTATTTTGCAATCCACTCCGAAAAGCGAAGACTTATGGGTCCTGGGTGGGTCGACAGTATGTTCTCTATGTCTCCCGGACGCCTCGGTTGCAGTTGTCTATAATAATTAATACTCTCTCATATCGATATGAACCCTACACTTTCCTCATTGTCATAGCGGTTGGATCGCCAATGATCACAGCCAAAGAAAACTTAAAATAAAGATACTTCACTAATTACCATTTCTTCCAAGTCTCCTCCGTCTTTTAATAGCCAAGGATCTTGGGCCATGGATCTTAGCCCTTAACATGCACATAATTTATTTTTCGTCATGTCCCCATGGTCAGATTTTCCTCCGCATGGCGTTATATCTGCCGCGCCGCTAGCTCTTCCTCTGTCCCCCACTACTCCTCTAGCTTCCTTCTAAACAGGCATGCTCCAGGAACAGGTCGTTGCATCGTTGGATTAGACGCGCCCAAAGAGGTAAGTGACTGAGGACTATTGTGTGTTAAGGGGTGGATAAAATCGTGACTAGAGTAAGTAGCAAGCATGAGCTTAGCTGGGTATCAAATTTTGAATTATATCATTGGTACAATACAACTTTAACCTTAAGACCAGAGGATGCAGTAGTACTGTGTGATTTTCGGTCGGTGGTCTGTGGAGACAAGCATATTTTACATCGATTCTTAAGTTATATTTACGGCATCAACATGGCCTAGCCTGTCCACCGTGGATTAGCGTCAAGGTCTGTGATGTCGACATTCAATAGATCTTAATTGTACGTACCAAATCAGTAATCGCTGCTCTATAGGGAAACAACCCCAATTCAACCCCCGAGCTCCTTTCTCTTTTTGCTCAAATTCAAGGAAAGCACCTACCATGTTTTTCATCCCTTTCAGTAGTTACTCCATTTAGGCTTGAACCTAGCTCGAGTCAATGTTCCCAAAATAGCAAGAGCTAACAACCGGGTCCGCGGAATACGATTTGAACGATGGAAGCCTCCAAACGCAAAGACCCGCCGGTGGCCAATTGACATAGAGGGTTAGTTCTACCAGGGGCATCAAGATGGAAAACGCAAGTGACACGGAAGAACTAGCATGCATATTTGTGAGTTGTGTTTTGTTTCGAGGGCTCTTGGGGATGTTCATTGGGTGTTGGGAGACTTGTCGGCGCTTTTGATGGCCCGGTGTTCTGGGTTCCCTCTCGTTCTGGTCGGTTGTCAGAACGCTTGGGATATCGGGAGCATTTATGAGTATATGAACAAGGTGTTATCATAATGTATACTCTCAAGTAGTAATGTCATTATTTTCAACGTCTAGTAGATCCCACCACGTGATGTGCACGCTTGCTTTCAGAGCACAAATATAGTTGACGGCGCAAATAATATACGCGACTTGCGTTCAGATGCGGAGCCAAGATATCACCTACTCCCGATTGCAATTTCTCATCTGAGTTCGTGACTATTTTAAGTAAACCGATATATACGATTTAAATATATAAATATAGTAACCGACAGTGGAGACACTCTAGAACTAGCCATCCTGTCAAATCGGTAGATGGATGGACCTCGGGCGAGTTTGAGGAAGTGAGGGAGCAGGACGTTATCATTAAATTAGCAGTGATAGTCGTAATAGAAATATTGGGAAACGATATACAGATTTAGGATTATTGGTGCTTGTGATAATTTCAGTATATTGAAGTCAATAGATGGAGCTAGTCTCGACGCTCAAGTCAAGACATACAGCTAGTGCATCCTTCAAGTTCATATCCATCACAATACCCTTTATAAGAATCCTGTCGGCATTGGTTTAAACTCCGACATGAACATTACAAAGGCTTTCTAATCTTCAGCTCGCCACTAATATATATCAATAGCCTGTCGATGTAACTAAGTACTTCATCTCGCAACACAAGTGATCCCGGCACAAGTGATCCTGGGCATCAAACGCAACGTCCGGGGAACCGCCTGTTTTCTCAGTGCACGCCGGAGCAAATAGCTCTATATAGTTACCGACATATGTCAAAGCATGCACTTCTGTTAGCATCAGACATTAAACATAACCTAAACGCTCCTTAAACTCAAATAATTGCCGATGATAAACATCAATCCAATGGGGCTTTCAAATTCGTCTGTAAAATCCTGCTTGTTTACATCCAAGAGTGGATCATCAATTTCCCTAACATCGAACTTCAAACCGCAACCGTCGCCAGGTATGCTCTCCCGTCTCCCCCCCCTTCCCTTCCCTAGATTCATCTCCGCCTTCACTCGCCCAGCCCCAATATGTGTCAGCCCAGTCCCCATTTCCCCTCACTGTAAGCCATAACTGTGACATCGGTCCACTACCAACACTGTTGACTGTCCTAGCCCGACTCCACAGCCATATATGTTATCACCAGTTTTTAACTCCCGGGCATTACCCTCTACACTATAGTATATCCCAGTCTTTCTTCTTAGTTGTTTCGTTCACATGGTGATCGGTGCCCATGTGTATTGGCCACACTTGATCATCTTGCATGAACTGAGGACATCTAGCCGGTAATGCCCGCTACAAAGGAGGAGGCTGAGTGGTTGTATGGGGCATTCTGGGCCAGTATTGATTTCATAGGCACTGGTGTTTCCAGCATGGATGTTTGTGGGATGCACACAAGGATCTCTTGTGAGAAAGATCGCGCAAGCGAATGTTATGCAAAACACGAAATGGCCACATGGTTTGTGGTGCCAACTTTCTGCGATTTTAAGGGCTTTTTTTTGACAGAGGAGTGGCTGTGTAGAAGTCTCAATGTTTTACGCCGGTAATCTACAGAAACAGGGTCATAGCTGTGCTCTTGGTATTTGTGACGTAAACGTCACAAATATCACATTTGAGACCATCAACATCCATGAATTGGCATCTCCCATAGTCCCATTCCCATTCCCGAGAGTATGGAGTTAGAGTCCTGTTGGGAGGTGTCAACGCTACACAATCAAGCCGCCACAAGGTTTCCCATTTGCAGTAGCTCTTACACACTGTATATCTACATTCCCCGCCTTGGCTGTATGTTCATCTAGATCATCGATTCCGTTCCTATTAAGTTTCTCGAGTCATGAGCCAATCTCTCTTGAAAAGTCTTCACCACTACTCAGACTTGTATGGTAGTCTGTATCCAATTGTAATATCGATCTAGGCAGCACAATTGAGGAACAAGAATGCCAGTAGTGAACCATCAGCTATATCTCAATATTCAATTGTTTTTTTGGCCCGTTGCAATTACTACACTCTTCATCACATCTTCATATCAACACCCCACCCTCCCCATTATTGCCTCTCTCAACTTTGTTTCCCTATTTGGACAGCTAGGCATTTCTATATGGTCCTAGCTGTTAGGCTTCTCTATATTGACCCTTCTGATACTGGAAAGAGAGTGGTATTTTCTCAAACAATGAATAGTAATTATTTCAACATCACGACCAAACATTGTATATATCTGGAAGCTCATATCTAGAGTATTCTCATAATGAATCACATCTAAACTAGGGTATTAATATTCAAAGGACTGTAACTAGAAGTGATTACATGATTCTTTGATGTTGAAAATTTTAAACTGGGTCAGGTACCTTGCTAATTACTCAGGATTTCTGAAATATGATACATTATTGATATTCAACATAATTCCGAGCATTAAATTCCTATTGCACTAATGTTGACTTACACGCAACTATAGGGTTTATAATAACGATCAGGGTTATAAAATGAATTCAATGCACGTGACAATGAATACTCCAATGCCTTCTGTCCAAATAAGGAAGGCGGTCTTGTCGCGAGCGCACTCTACTAACGGCAATTCACGATAATCGAGCTAGTGAGTTATCCAATAGTCACAGAACAACTCATAATCATAGTAATCGTATCCAATTGAATTGAATATTATCGCCACCAACGTGTCATATAGATAATGGCAGCAAAACGACCCCACGACCTCGTCGACCATACCGACGACCACTATCAAGTTACGCCGCCTAAGAAATCTAAAAAGCAGTACAATCCCAATAAGAACCGGCAACACCAAAACGCATTTATCGATTCTACCTTTGGCCAAAAGTACTTTTTTGCCGGTCAAGGGACCGACACCAGCATTCCCAATGATGAGGAACTAGACTTTGAAGACGACGCAGAGGCTATGGCTTATTTAAACTCCGTCCGGTAAGACACCTCGCACCCCTCTCCCATTACAAGCCGCTAAACCACTGTCAAGATGTGCTTCTTAAGCGCCAACTGTGTACACTTATATCGATACTGGACAAAAACTGATAAGGTGGGTTCCAATAGATCGCAAGCCTCGGGTATCCCCCATCTTCTCGTCGCCCCCAAAGTCCGCCACGGCCCTCAACTACCGGCCAACTTCACGCCCACTCCAGATCCAGACGCCGTTGATGCCCCCGATGATGGTGGGGTCTGGGGGGAAGACCCTGCATACTATGAGGGTGACTCTGGAGACTATGATGACCCCGACGGGTACTATGAAGATGGCGCATATACAGCAGCTCCCGAGGTCACTCCGACTGTACCAGCGACGATCGACCCCAAGTCAATTGTAGCAGAATCGTATTATGGTTCGCTACTTACGAGATACAATGCTTTACGGACAACATTGGGTCGAAAGCCACCAGCCGAGCTTCTCGCGTCTCTGCCTAAGAGCCATAGTTCATTTGTGGGATCATTTGGACCACGCAGCGCCACATTTGCCATCTGGAATAAACGTCTCACAACGCAAGATCCTCGGTCTGTTCAGATAGCAGCAATGGACCGCGATGGCCCGTTGCGAGTGTTAAGGGTATTACTAGGTGGACCGTTCCTACGGCCAGGTAACCCAGTGACCAGGAGAACCAGTAGATGGGTTTGGTCACTATTGGCGAAAGTCCCAGAGCGATGTGAATTACAACACACAGATATTGCATGGATCCGAGATCTTGGAAGACGGGCAGTTTTAATATCGAGAACCGACGTAGAAAGAGGGGCCATCGAAGAGATGGTGAAATGCGAAGATGAAGAGGAAGTTGTCGAGATGATTGTCAACGATAGCGACGACGCTATTCTCCTCGGAGACAAAGGGGTCCCGGAAGACAATTTGGATTCTACAATAGGGGAAGAAACCGTTGTCGCGCCTAGCCAATTAGATACCACCGGCCCACCAAAGGCCCCATTGGACATCCCCGAGGCTGCCGATACCGACACCCCCATGGAAATGTCCGACGAAGAAGGTGAAGTTGCCGAATATACCCCCGAGGAAACTCTCGAACAGATTAAAGCTCGTCTTCTATCACGGCTTGACGAAAACGCTTCCGAAGCCGTTAATATTGAACCTGAGATTATCTGCCCGGCTCAAGAGCCGGTTGTGGAAGTAGAGGTAGAGGTTGAGGCTGAGGCCGAAAGGATGGTGGGTGAGGTTGAAGAGGATGAGAAGATGAATAGGTGGCATACCGTAAATATGATTCTGACAGTGGCGGGTGAAGTATATGGACAAAGGGATTTACTGGAGTTCCGGGAACCGTTTCCCACACTAGCTTGATCTGATACAAGCCAATATTTGATACTTCTTTGCTTTGATAGAGACATTTACATATAAGATAGACACATAATTCACATAACATTCCAGAAAAATAGTTCCAATATTTTTACTCATTGAAGCGAAGTTCTTGGCAACCAAGAAACAAATAACAAATAACCAACCCAACTCCTTATGAAAATCAAATGGTATCGAATGACTGGACGGGTGGATGACAAAGGGCTCAAGATCCAACCCATAACCCCCAAGGCCACAGACCGGCCCGGTTGTCTCATGGTTGATTAAGGCCAACGAGCTTGCCAATGACCACCCTTAAGAAATAACAAAATATAAAAATAACAGACCTTATCGACAATCTACAAAAGACTGAAAAGTAAACGCCATGACCTCGACAGCATGGAACAAAAGAAGCTCAACCGCTTCTATTTCGACAAGATGGCCATTTCATCTTGTATAGGCCGAGTAATATGATAGATTACTGCTGAGAGTAGTCTAAGAAAGGGGCATCATCGAAGTCGTTAACCATAACAGTAGTCGTCTGTCTGGTCTTGCGAGGAACAGCCATAACACGGTCAGGGTAAACCATACGGACCTCAGGGCCTCTCGACGCCTTCTTCACTGCGCTAACATCAAAGCCGGGAAACTCATCAAAATCGTCCTCGGCCATGAAGTTACGCTTCTTGTTATCACGAAGTTCGTCCTCATCCTCATCATTGACAGTCTCTTGTGACGAAGACAGCAAAGGCATATCCAGAGGGCCAGCAGCCTCAGTAATAGTAATGGGCTGAGCAGACAGATTGCCAATCTTATTGACACCGCAGAACGGCACGAGGCCATGCTGATTGGTATTGTAGGGGTACACATTCTGAGAAGTTCCCTTGACGGTCGGCTTCAAGGGCGCGGAGCTGTCAGACCACATCTTAAGGCCAGAGTAGGCGCTTCCGGTCTTGTAACCTTCGGGAACCGACTTGCGGACACGCATGCCAACGCTAAGGAGGGATGACTGGATGGCGTTGGGCAAAGCGGGGCCGATTCCGTGGCCAGTACCGCGGGCCTCGTGGGTAGAGACAGTAGACTGAATGCGGCCATCGGCGTTGAAGAAAGAAGTAATCTGACGCTGAGAGGGGTCTTTGGCGGCGCTGGTAAACTGGCGCTTGGCTCTGGGAGCGGACATTTTGGATGGTAATGGCGGGGTGGTATGTGGGGCGAGGAAATGTGGAGTTATGGGATGATTTCTTTGAGGTTATAACAAAGAATATGATAGGTAGGTATAATAGTATAGAATAGAATTCGAGAATAGCAGAAAACCGAGTGTAGATGCTGTAGAGGGGAGATTTGTCTTTTTGACTTTGAAATTGTCTGGGTCGTTCGACACGACACAGTCAGATGATCTATGCGCAATGATGTCAGCTGAATGCAAATGCAAAGAACGAAGATCAAATCCACGCAATGTAAGTGGTAAGGGTCAAAGGAGAAAGGAAAGAAACTAGGTATAATAACCAGGGGGCGCCGCAAGAAATAACCTGTAACAAGCCCGAGCAAAATGCAAAACGATGCCCAACGCATTTGCCATTCACAAGGGTTTGCCACCACTTGTGGCCCAGCCACCCACTATTACGGCGTGGCCCACGAGGCCGTCAGGGTTTTCACTCAGCACTGACGTCCCTCGGCAACATATAAATATGACAAAGTGAAGCAAAATAAACAAGGGAGCTGTGGATAATGCCTTGTGCTTACCGTGGGGTTGAGCAGAGTTGCAGCTGTGACGGTCGTCTATCCCTTGTCAAAAATGAGATTGGCTGGGATGCAAGTACCTGTCTATGGTAAGACAAAGTGGGTGTTTGCGTGTGTAAGTCGAATGTGGTGGGGTTACCTCGAGACGTCAAGACACAACAATAGCAAACAAAGAAAGGACAACTATCGTGAATTACAACAACTGTGAAGACCAAGACTAACTAGGATGAGCGCGCTCACCTTGAAAGAGTTCGCGTTAGCGCGTTTTCCCGCGTACTTTCCTACCACTAGTTAAGGGTAGAGGATGGCTCGACGTTTTCAGAAGGTGCGTAGGCGATGCCAATATTGATGCAATGTGACTTTAAACGTGGTGATGTTACGGTTAATTATTGTCTTGATAACCTGACGCAATCTTACGGCATAATTATAAGATTAAGTTGTAGAGTGGCAAATTCTCCTGTAGCTTGCTTAAAAGGATTGAAGCAATTCACCAAAGTTCAACAATGAGGGCTTTGGAAGTGAGGTCTTCCCAGTTTATTGTTAATCGGTTAAGTGTCGGGAAAATTGTGCAATTATGGGGTGCATTACCTATAAATATTAGGATGAGATCTGGTGGAGAAAGAAGATAATGAAGTAGGAGAAAGTGGATTGGTTCATCGTGAAATATTCAAAAGGGCACGCTTGTGTGTGCACTATGACTTCCAAACATTGGAAGTCGGTTATAATATCTGGATGTTAACTCAAACTACAAATAATTTAGAAAGCGTTTTAAAATGACGTCATAGCGAGACGCTCAGGGTTTTATCACTGAATCTTAATAATGGTTGGTTTAGGCTTTCATTGCTATTGACTCCTATAGAATATATCTCGACTTGGGCATATGAAAAGTCCCATAATATAATTTGCCATGATCTAGATTGCTGGGCTTGCATTACCAATGAATCATGTTGCATGCCATTCGAGTCATGGAGCATCATTTCTGAGGCCATACCTCGACCCGATAAAACCAGGCGAACTATATCATTCTACAGCCTTCTTGGGGTCCATCCCAACATCAAAACTGGTCACGTGACATTTCGAAGAACAAGACAATAGAAACCGACGTCTAACACTTGCAACCAAATGTCCAGAGTGAGATTATCGCAACTAGCTGCATTTCCGGATCGTCTCAATGACGTAACTTGCAGTCAAATTTGAAAAGAAGGGAATAAGAAAAGTGAAAGAAAACATGAGCCCAAGCCGATCATTCCATTTTTTTTGATTCTATTGAAACTAGCAGCTGATACGTTTACTTTCTCCGGAAAGAGCAGCCCTCGGTTAATCTGGCCTTACCACCGGTGGGCTGGCACAGAACAGTGGTGCAACCCTGGCAGATAACGACAGTCTGGGCGTGGGAGAAGACGGTGGTGATGGTGAAGCAGCCGGGGCACTTAACGTCCATGAAGAACGAGCGAGGGGCGGGCACAAGGGTCTGGAGTTAAAGTTAGTATTTGGCGCTGGGAATGATGCAGTGATGCTACCAAGCGCCGCCGAGTTATCAGGAGAAGACACAGTTGTAGTCAAGATATGCAAGCAAGCGAGTTATGCCTAGATGACTTTCCACTGTGAAATCGATTGTCGGGTGCGTGGTGCAAGCAAGTGATATCTGTGGTATTCTCGAGTAACTTGGCGGGCTGGCGAATTCGGAGTTTGTCGTACCTTGAGCTTGTGCTTCTTGGCCTCAGAGGCAGCCGAGGGGTTGAGGAGATCAACAGCGAGAACCTGAGATGTGGTGTTAGTATGACAGTTGATTGAGCAGCATAACTCCTCAATCGACAGCATAACACCAGCGTCTGTCCAATTCCATGTCCATGTCCGGGTCCATATTTCCAGCAAGGACGATGTCCTGTACGTCGGTAATTTGTCCACTGGCGAGATGTGTCCGTGGTTTAAATAAGCAGGGCGATGCAAAATTTGGAATGTCGTCGTATAAAAGCTAGTGTGTACTGATATTTTCACCGGGCTGATAATTTTGGAGATATCGTATGGCCGAAAACGAGGAGCATTGGATCATGGAAAAAATTGACAAGACGCTGATGATGGTGCCGGATTGCGGGGTTGATTGCTATATTCGTGATAATCTGCCATCTCTTACCATCTTGTCTGTTTTGTCGAGCGGTTAACTGACGAGTGAGATAGAAAGGAAGTGGGAAGTGATGGAGTCGTGAAGCGGATAGTCTTCTTTCGCAGAGGCTACTCTCGAAATTGGGAGGGCACAAACTGGAGTGAATTTGGAAATCAAAGGATTCAAGGTGGAGACAAGGCGGCGCACAACTTGACTGGAAAACACAACAGAGTGAGGCACTGACATGGAATATTTATGTGGCGTTAGGGCAGCAGTCACGTGTGGCAAATTCTTGCGCTAGAACAATTCTCAGTTGAAAAGAAAAATACTGACGGAAGCGCCGTCCACTAGGGCTGTACTTCGGTTAAAGTACAAGGGGCTCCCTCCTTGAAGGAAGTTCGTAGAAGTTTCAAGGATGCAGAGAAATGCGGGGCAGCCGTTGTAGCTTGGCAAGCTCCTGCGCGATGGAGGGGTAGTAGGATGCGATAAGTGAGTTTATCAGAGTGACAGCCTAGTGGTGCAAGGCTCCTTGATGTAATTGATATAATTGTTGTATATGTAAAATTATTGAAGCATTATCGCGATATCCGAAGCAAGGCCCTAAATATCTGAGGCCTTTGTACCAGTGGTTTACCTCATTCTTCACCCTCAACCCCCACTTCAACCAACAGGCAACCAATAGATTCTACGTCATCATGGCTGCCCCTATGGACCAGCGCATTGCGGTCCCGATTGACGATCCCAATGCCGATACTGAATGGTCCGTCTTATTCAATACCAACATACCTCGTAGTCAGCAGTAACTAATATATTTATCCTATTCAGGAACGATATTCTCCGCCAACATAAGATCATTCCAGAAAAGCCTCCTAGCCCCACCCCTATGATCGAGGAAGCTATTGGTGAAGCCCGCCGCCTTGCCCACGAAAACCGCCTTGAAGGTAAAGAAATCGACGAGCTCGACGAACTTGAAGAGGAAGAAGATGAGGAATTCATCGAAATCTACCGCCAAAAGCGCATGGCTGAGATTGCCGCCCTACAAAAGAAGTCCGCCCACGGCTCTGTGTATCCCATTTCCAAACCCGAGTACTCGAAAGAGGTGACGGAGGCGTCAGCTAAGGGCCCCGTATTTGTCAACTTGACGTCTTCCACAGGGTCAAACGTGGAGTCGAGAGTACTGTCAGAGTTGTGGAGACAGGCTGCGAAGGAGTATGCGGATATCAAGTTTTGTGAGATGCCGGCGGCCAAGGCAATTGAGAACTACCCCGAAGCGAACTGCCCAACGATTTTGGTATACAAAGATGGCGATATTGCCAAACAAGTTGTCACTTTAGCCATGGTGGGGGGGCGTAGAGCCAATATGATGTTCATTGACAACCTATTGGTCGAGGTTGGCGCCATCGCTGACAACGATATGCGGGTCATAAAGCGCCGGAGAGATGCTGAAGACGATGAGGAGGAGAGATACTTCAAGAACAAGAATATCAAGTCATCTAATCTCAACAAGAGAGGGGGTGACAGCGACAGCGACGAAGACTGGGATTAAGGAATAAATATCTATAGACTGATAGACCAATTTTCTTGGCGATCTTAACATGCCGGCCAAGTTAAGACCAACGACTCACATTCGCAAACATATATCATCATATATATAAAGATGATTACATAGCACATTTACTATAATATTTATACGAGGAAACTTGAAAAAGGTCCTATAATAGAAAATCAAGAGCAAAACTTACCCATATATGCCAGCTATGCCTAAACTCCCGATCATGAAAACAAGCAATATACCACCCAGCCAAACCAACTCCATCCCAACTATGCACTGAACTCTGTCAACAGAATTCATGGAAAAATAAAACCTAAAAACCCAAGAAGAAACAAAGATTTAACCCCAAATAGCTTCCATAGAAACCGTCTTAGCTACGCAGAACCTCCAGTGACGTCCCTCTCTCAATGTTTCCAGCGATGCAACCCCAGGTGCATCCCTCAGCCAAAAAGGGAACCGCAATATTCCCTTCTTCATTCATCGTGAAAAATGCCCTTTTTATCTCACCCAGAGGTGTCCGAGTGGCGGCATCACCTACAGCCCACCATTCAATCCATTGAGTCGCAGGCATGATAAATCGTGTCTCACAGCATGAGCAATAGCGGCCGCGCTGATCCCGAGCCTTTTGGACCTGTTCTAGCATCTGGCGTATCTTGGACAAACGATCGTCCTCAAGCAATGGCATCATTGTGGAGAGAAGAGAGCTTTCATAGCACCGGCGAAGGACAATTTCGGACAAACTTGTAGTATGCGAATGCTGGAGTTCAACGCGAGGTATTGCCTGATCGATTTCGGTGCCATTGCTGGCAACTGTTAAAGGGCCTTTGACGAGAGGGAGAGGATTGGGGCAGCGGATATTCCCGGAGGTACCCAGAAATTGAGTGGCGGAACGGGCTAAATACACAGCTGATTTCCCAGATGAATGTACCAAAGTTTGTTCAGCGTTTACATCCTTAGCTGTCAAGCACTCTTCCGGCTGGATGAAAGGATTCGGGTGGATATGAAGGCTCTGAAGGTTTCCATCTCCACCTAAAAGTTTAAGTAAGGACTTGGGTAGATAGCGAAGCTTATTTAACGCAACATTCAGGGTTTCAAGCTTCTTCAATTTTCCGAGACATGAAGGTAGTTCTGTAAGCTGATTTCCCCGCAAACTCAGATATGTAATATTCTCTATATCAAGAATGGATCCTGGCATACGAGTCAAGGCGTTGTTTGAGAGGATCAGTTTGATCTCAGGGTCTCTCGGTTCAAACGGTGCCCCGTCAACAACAGTCGGGATGCATGTAAGCGTCGAGATAGGTGCTAAAAGGTCGTTGTCAATAGATTCCAGGGCAAATCCACTAAAAAAAACGGCATTAGATATACATAGTTCAAATATAAATCCTATGCGTCCTACGAGCTTTTCATGCACAAATGCTGCAGGACTAGCATGGATGTTCGTGTTTTGGGACACTACTTACGACAGGTCAATGGATTCGTTCCCTTCCTCCACACACGTCTCGACAATTTGACGCGCCGCCAACTCGGCCGCCGAAACTTGTCGGAGCGAATTCATTGTCAGGTTCCGCGGACGACCCATTGTAGGCATCTGTGGCGGCGGCATAGCAATGGCATCGTCGTCTGCAATCATAGTTCCATCGCTGCCAAGAAAAATGCCGCTGTCAAAGTCGCGCTGGAAGATGCGACGGGCGACCGGCTTGTGAGTGGACTTTGGTGGGACATCCTCGGCAAAAATTGGATCGGAAGAAGCGGCGGCATTGTGGGCGTACCAGGAGCCGATGAGGCGGCGTTTCGAGCGTTCACTAGACGGTTGATAGTTTTCAAGTGATGGATCATCATCACTGGAGAAAAAGGCGGGGTCGGACGAAGTACTAATGTTCAGAGGGAGACATTCAGAGAGTTGGAGGGCTCGTTTTCTTGGGTTGCAGATAGGTGTTTTGGTGAGGTAATCGTTGGTATAGGAGGCTCGGGGCAAAGGAGGAAGGCTGGGCTCCTCGTCTGGTGGAGAGGGCATTTTGATAATGTACTGTGAGGAATAAACTATGGATTGTAAAGATGAAGAACGATATGGAAGTAAATGCCGAGTATAAAAGGAGAAAGATTGAAAAAAAAAAACTGTCTAAAAAGGAAGACGAAAAGAAGAAGTAAAACTCAAAGAATAAGAGGGGCCCCACGTATGGGGTGGAAATATTAATTGGGAAGCTACTCGCGTGCGCTGAGCATAAAATAACTGGTTCAGGTTGGAGAAACGAAAGGGTTGGGAAAGTGCAAGCACAAGTACTATCAAATGAGCACAAGTGACGAGCTGCTGTAATAACGAAGGGATTGATGAAGAGGGATCAGAGATTACTAGGCAGGAGCGGCAAGGTAGAAGCAAAGAATATCTAGTTGCAATAACTCGTAAAACAAGATAAGAAGTGAAAGTCCAGACCAGGAGAAAGACCGTTTAGGGGTAGTAAAAAAACCCACCAATTCAGGCAATAAAATAGGAAAAAGATGTCAGGAAGACGAGAGAAGATGACATCAAATATCTAGTCCTGAGCCTAGGAAGCGTCAGTATTCAGCCTACGACGCGTTTCAGGGAATTTTCGAGTGGCCTGCAACTGTATTTGCTAGGATTATAATGGTTTCAACTACAAACATCCATGTGTTGGTGCATTGACCAAGTTACTGGGAGCAAAGTGGATGTTATGAAAACCGAGCTTCATGATGTTACTGATTGATTAGATCCGGTTGCAGACGAGGGTTATAACCCTAGGTGTCACAGCGCTGAAAACGAGATAGTGCACTTCTTGTTTATCACACAGTCGCATTTATTTCCCTAATCTTCTCAAATGCATAAAGAGATAACAAATCTCGCTGTAGCGTAGAAAAGGATTCGCTCCCACCTAAAAAGGGAAAAAAACATACAACACCGGG
>LXGU01000175.1:0-54522 GCA_001640685.1 Catunica adiposa
CTACGGACTGCGGCTGCCCGTTTGCGGAATGCTTATATATAGGTAGTCAGAGGACCTTAGTCTCTGTCCGGTACCCAATCCGGCGTCGAATCAACCTGCGAGTTAAACCCGACGTAACTTAATACTACTACTACTACTACTACATTCTATTTGGATAAATTCAGGAACCGATGACGACATCAGATGGCGGACTTGATTGGAGATTGTGATGGTCTACGTTGAAATTGTGTCATCGGACACATCTATTAGGCAAGTTGTAAACACTCCGTTGTTGCGTGTAGTTATTGTGATTTGTCAGATCACCATGTTTGGTAATCAAAGATGGGCAAAAAGTGGGGGGAATATTCGTGATCGGTTGACATGGGAATTGACTTCTTTTTTGATTGACAATCAAAGTTTAAGCAGGGATATGTGGCATGCGGAATAGCGGAATAGATTGGGGTAATCACGTTAGGGTGGTGAGATATGGTGTATGTGGTATGGTGGGTGGTAACAAGTACCGGAGGTGTATATAAGGTCGAGAGCGGACGCTATGTGAGATAAGAGAACGAAGCTATAAGTCAATATTAAGAACTATCTATTTAACATATTTGTTTAGAGGAAGGTCTAGATTGAATATTCATAACACTACACTTTAAACCCGCTACTTCCACCACTACCACCATGTCCCTCGATAAGAAAGCTATCCTCTACACCGCCCACCGCTGCCCTTGGTAACTATCCTCCCATGCTACCCAGTATAGACCATCAATCCTGTTTCTAACCCACTCTCCCTAAGGTGCCGTCGTGTCCACGCCGTCCTCCAAGAACTCGGCATCCAAGTCGAAGAAATTCTCATTGACCTTTCCACCCCCCGCCCCGACTGGTACCTCGCCATCAACCCCAAAGGCCAAGTCCCCACCCTAATTTACGACGACATCACGCTCACGGAGTCCAGCGTTATTTCCCAGTTTCTAGCAGATTTGGTCCCTTCGCATCTTGTTAAGGGTTCGGGGGAGCCGGGTGGGGCTCTACAGAGGGCGCAGATCAGCTTGTTTGTTACCAAGTTTTTAGATGTTGTGCAGAAACCGCTTGTTGGGTCGTTGTTTTCGGGAGAGGAAGTGGATAAGGTGAAGGCTAAGGAGCTGGTTAAGAGTATTAATGAAAATTTGGAGGAGGTTGTGAAGGGATGGAACGGTGGCTTCTTTGGTGGGGCCGTGAAGCCGACGTTGGCGGAGGCTTTGGTGGGGCCGTTTGTGGGGTTTGTTTTGGAAGTTGCAGAGGAGAAGGGGTTCCCTAAGGAGTGGAGGGGATTGCTTCAGGAGGGGGCGCCAGAAACGTTTAAATGGTTGGTGAGGGTTGGGGAATTGGAGAGTATCAAGGTATATTGGAATAAGTCGGAGATTATCCAGGCTATTGATAGCAAGCGGGCGGCTTTGAAAAAGTAGAGAATCTAGGTGTATCTCTGTGATATGGCTATCTCCTTATCAGACTATTGCCAATTAGCTTGTCTCTTATCAATATATATCTCAAATTCTTGTATATATCTTTATGTAACACAAAACTCGGCCTGTCACACACGAACCTCCTCTACCTGATATCCTTATCTTGTCTATGCATCCAAAAGCCAACCCTTTGTTAATGTCTTACCCTAATAGTGTACAATGCGGGGCTTTTTATTTTAACCGTCCACAATTACCATACATATCCAACATTACACGACTGTGTTGTACACTGCGTAAGCCACAGCTTGTTTGCTTCCGATGCCACCTTGATGACGCGCGGGTATGAGAAACAAGAACCAGCCCGAGTTGAGCCGCATGGGAAAAGAAGATATCTTGGCTTCGGATAGCGGATTGGATACTAAGACACATAATGTCATTGTGTCATCATGTCGACGCACAATAGTAAGGGAAGATTCCACGTCGCGGCAAACCATGGTTTTCTGACACATACACGACCACAATGGAAGGCGGAGCCCAAAGATGGCATCGAGTGGAAAAGATGTCCCAATCTGGATATTCATTGTAATACACGGTGTGAAACTGGCACCATATGCAAAGCGGTCAATCGGGAAGTCCCCTCTCCTCTCCAGCAAGCCCACTATCTGCTCCTTATCACATAGATGTGATCTTGATGCATAAGGGCGTACAGGGGGGGGCGGATGGGGAAACGGTGACCTGTCAATAGAATGGATATAGGGTTGAGTCGTAGCGAGGGGTGTATAAACACACCCGGAAGCTTCAGGCGAAGTGCATATGCGTACATTGGAAGTGAGAGGAGCGGCATAAGATGGGAGAGCCATGCGGATTGGGCCCTTAGGTCAGCCATGAGAGGTTGTACAAGTTAAATAGTGGGAGGGAATGGCGGGTATAAGCGGGAATATTGGGTTTGTGTTGGTGTTGGTGTTGGTATCGGTGACAGAGCCTGGTTAGGGTCTTAAGTACAAAGGTATTCACACATCACCATTGCCATGTGGGTTCCAAGAGATACCTGGTGTCAAGTAGAGATAAAATGTACATGAGTAAGAAGGCGTATTATGAGTACCTTGGCAATGTGATCGCATTGGCCGCTTCCTATCACGAAAACTGTGTATCGTACCGGCTATTCTTTGCTCAGTACCAAATAATTACCGATTCTTCACATGCTTCACGTTTGTCGCCGAGTTCACATATTCCAGTCTAATCCTCACCGCCACCCGTGATAATTCATTAGTTATTACAACTTTTTACCTTTACCTAATCTGTCCTGGAACCATTCACTCCGCCAATCCGCTATACAGCCAATGACCATATCTTATCCTTCATTTCCACTTCCGCCAATAAGTAAACCCACGGTCAACCCGATTGGTAACCAAGATCCATCCATTGATGGGCTGTAAGCTAGATGACAAGGCCTCGGAGTGACGGTACAATAGGCACAGCCGGATATAATCGGGGAATGACGCGTACGAGTGTAACGGCCGCTACATTTCTCAAGGACAGGCGGATGTTACGCAAAAATATGGGGCTCTCAGGTGATTGGGTTGTCAACCCTAATAAGCGCCTTGAAAGTGCGAAAGTCATAACCAGGATTCAAATCAAACGGAACCGAGGCATTCTGAACCATTAATACTCACTAATATCATGATCTGTAGTCGTAACCACTCCATTTATCACATCACATCAGCTCCAAACCAACCTCCCTTCTTCTTAATCCCCATACATAACGGGCGTCATCTCTCCTCGATAAATTACCATAATTGGAAAACCCCCGAGAACCCCAGCCAATGTTCAATAGCCTTTCCCCGGATCACCCCAGCACCTTGCTCCTAGTGGAGACAATGCATCTTTCTACGGAGGTGATTGCGAAAACGCCGAGGGCGAGGAGTCTGGATGGGCGAGGTTATAAGGTGAGGTGAATACAGTAATGTTTAGAGATTTATGGTCGTGAGAGACTTCGTTAATGCCATTTTCTCTCTATCTCTCCCAAAGCGACGTTATGAGGAGTTAAGGCGGTAAGTACGGTGCTTGTGTGTATTTATGTACAGGGCACGTAGGTTGTTTCCATATTTCAATATCAATCCTTAACCTGCCATACAGTTTACCCGTAATTTTACCTGTGCCCGCCTTACCCTTACCAACATCCTTCCCCGGCGTGATATCGGTGTCTTCGGTCTCGATGATACAACCCCATGATTCGGTGGATGCGGCGATCGATTATTGATTAATGACAAAGGTGGCTAGGTAACTACCAGGCTGTTATTGGTATTGGAGAGGCGATTATTGCATATGTGGGGATGTCAGTGCTGAAGCTGACAGCGGAGAGCGGCCGGTGTGCAGATAGACTGGGGAAGGTGGGCTAGGAAGAGGGAAAGGTCCTGGTGAGGCGCAGATTAACATTTGAAGTGTGATAGATCGTATGGGTTGTGTAAACATGATAGCCAATGTGGAGAACGCATACATGTCGACACGGAGATATCCATATATCACTAATCGTGATATAGCTGCTTGAATGGCATCCAACGTAACCATCACCACTTGCACATACCCGCGCACCCTCCAGACAAAAAAAACACAGCCAATCCACATAAAATCAATCCCCTTCCCCTCCTCATCCTTCCTCCCTTCCACCATACCATTCCCCAGTGCGCCCCACCACAGCATTCCCCTCATAGCTACCTCACCTCGCCGCGCCACTCCGGGGAAACCCCTCCTCCCAGCGTCGCATACATAATCCCCATCTCATCGCCACTTAGTTGAAAGGCCCGTTTACTAACGGCTGTGTCCGGCCATGTTTATGCGTAATTGGTCGATGCCGATAGTCATGGATTGACGTTGCAGTCGGTGATGGTTAGACGTACGAGTAGATGCCTGGACCGATGTTGCATTTAGGGTTTAATGACAGCCTTGTGGGTTAAAGGGGGAAATTCCAATAATAATTAATTAATTTTTAGTAGCGGCTTCTATTGTTTCTTGACTTTTGGAGATTAATTCTTTGGTGAGAGACGCTAAAGAATGGGCGCTAATGACGCTAAAACGAACCTTAAGTTGACAGCAATATCACCGTGATTGGATTTGGTGAAAGATGGGCGGACAATAAGACTATGTTTCGTTGACTAGAGAATGCCTTTTAGACCACCATTCGCTTGCTATCCTCACCCGTGAGAATCTGGGCTGAAACTTGATTGGGTTGGCGGGCTGGGAAGACGGGAAGCGAGATGGAGTAGCGATGCGGGGCACTTTAGGACTTTCTAGGGCGCTTCGGGGAGGTGAGTTACGGGGGGGTGAGCGAAGAGGGGTTAGCGGGGTTGTAGTTGCGGGGAGTTTTACGGCTCGCTTGCAAAATAGATACGGAGGGTTATGGGTTGTTTCGGTGCCGATGGTTTGCTGCCCGATATAAGTGATGGTTTGACATATGTCTAGACATGCAAATGCGTGGATATCGGGAGGTGACATGATGTGTGGATGCCTTAGTAAGGGCGTATTGGTCCCTATATCAGCAATCGTACATGCTTGTGTATCGTGATATCAATCTTGTTCTAGACCTTTGGCGGCCGTCCAAAGCAACTGGGAAATATCTAAAAACTCCTAATCCGTCCTTCACTGCGACGACACGCTCACCCAAAAAATGTACAAGATCTCCTCACGATGGTGCATGTTCCACAGAAAATAAACAAGCGAGCTTAATAGCGGCGTGATATATGTGGAGTCCATATGAGCATCTGGAAAACTAGCATGGCTAGATCTTGTTGCGTTCGCTTCGCACTGAAAGATAAGCAGACGGGTAGTAGTGCGAGAAGGGGGGGGGGGGTATCTATGCTTATAGAAATATGATCGGGTAATAGCCAACCTGACGTCGGAAGTCAAGATATCCGTAGATATTGATACAGCTCTGCTGATATCACGATGCCCAATTGCTACACAATACACACGAAGGCCCATCTATTTTTATGTGTCTGTCTTCCCGCTATCTTTGATCCTCGGTAATTCCCACTTGGGCCCCTTCCTTTCCTTAGCTTTCCCTCATTTTCTTCTCCTCCTTCTCTCCTACTCTCCCCACTCTCCCCATCTCGCCTCTACTCACCATTTTCTCCCAATTCTCATGAGCTGTTATCTCGAGTAAGCAAGTCCATCGGAGTTGCCTAGCCAGATATAGGAGCCACGATCTTTGTGGATTCGTATATAGTATAGGAGGCAAGAAGGATTCGTTCGGAGTAATATGGGGCGGCTGTTGAACCATAGCGTGGAGGAGGAGGGGGGAGAGGAGAGGGTTCATGGGGGATGAAGATGGATTTACATGTGTTGTATGTTTGTCTACCATGTATTTACGGATCATGGTTTTAATTTGTAAAAAGAAAATAGGACGAAAAATTGATAACGTACATGATAAACGAGCGCCCAAAACAAACGAGCGCCCAAAATTTCTCCCAAACACCATTTTCCACCTTTCAACTGAATTTCCTCCACCACACATCATACCATTGTCAATTAATGAGGCAAGTATCAATCTTGCCCTTCAAGCCTTGGAGAAAGACCCCCAATTAAGTCCATATCGTGCTTCAGAGATCTACAAGGTCTCTCATCGTACTCTACGACGCCGACTCAGCGGCATCCCTTCGCGGTGNTTCCACCTTTCAACTGAATTTCCTCCACCACACATCATACCATTGTCAATTAATGAGGCAAGTATCAATCTTGCCCTTCAAGCCTTGGAGAAAGACCCCCAATTAAGTCCATATCGTGCTTCAGAGATCTACAAGGTCTCTCATCGTACTCTACGACGCCGACTCAGCGGCATCCCTTCGCGGTGCGATATGATGGCCAATTTGCGTAAACTATATGATCTAGAGGAACAGACTCTAATCGAGTATATTCTTGGCCTAGATTCGCGAGGATTTCCTCCTCAGCGTCGTGGTGTGGAAGAAATGGCCAATCTACTGCTCGCCGACCGCGACGCGGCACCTGCCGGCAAGCGCCGGGCTTCCAACTTCGTTAAGCGACAACCAGTGCTCACGGTGCGTTTTCAACGTAAATACGATTATCAGAGAGCTAAATGCGAAGATCCAATACTCATTCGCAATTTGTTCTCGCTCGTAGAGAGTACAATCGCGAAATATGGTATCACCCTGGCTGATATCTATAACTTCGATGAGAGTGGCTTTATGATGGGCCAGATCGCAAGCGGCATGGTTGTCACAAGTGCAGAAAGACATGGAAAGGCAAAATAAGTGCAGCCTGGAAATCGGGAATGGGTTACAGTCATCCAGGCGATCAATGCCGAAGGCTGGGCGATCACGCCGTTCATTGTGGTTGCGGGGCAATATCACCTCGCCAACTGGTATCAAGAAAGCAGCCTCCCGGGTGATTGGGCTATTGTTATGACTCAAAATGGCTGGACCGATAATGAGACGGGTCTCAAGTGGCTAAAGCACTTCGATCTGCACACAAAGACCAGAGCAAATGGTCGATATCGCCTTCTGATTCTCGATGGGCACGAAAGCCACCACTCGGTCGACTTTGAGAAATATTGTAAGGATAATAGNTCCCGGGTGATTGGGCTATTGTTATGACTCAAAATGGCTGGACCGATAATGAGACGGGTCTCAAGTGGCTAAAGCACTTCGATCTGCACACAAAGACCAGAGCAAATGGTCGATATCGCCTTCTGATTCTCGATGGGCACGAAAGCCACCACTCGGTCGACTTTGAGAAATATTGTAAGGATAATAGCATCATCACGCTATGTATGCCGTCTCATTCGTCTCATCTACTCCAGCCTCTTGACATCGGGTGCTTTGGGCCGCTCAAAAAGGCATACGGCCGAGAAATAGAGCATCTGATCAGATGCTCTATAACCCACGTTTCAAAGACGGAGTTCTTTCCGGCCTTTTACGCCGCCCACAAAGCTTCTATAACGGAAAGTAACATCAAGGGGGGTTTTAGAGGGGCTGGTCTTGTTCGTTTGGATCCGGAAACCGTGATATCTAAACTTGATGTGCAGCTACGGACCCCAACACCGGCAGAGGAGGAGGCCGGCTTCCCCGACCCTTGGGTCTCAAAGACGCCAAAAACAGTACTTGAGGCTAGCTCTCAGTCTGAATATCTCGAAAGATGAATTAGAAGACATCAGAGCAGCTCTCTGACATCTATTATTAAGGCACTTGAGATTTTTTCCAAGGGAACAAAGGCAATAATGCATAAGATGGCTCTAATGAAGTCTGAGATCCAGATCCTTCGGCAGGCAAATGAGACTATTAGCAAGCGGCGCAGAGAAAAAAAGACACGCTTGCGTAATGGAGGAATGATGACTGTAGATGAAGGAAAGGATTCAGTTGACCAGATTGATGTCAGTATGCAGATAGTGGCCGAGTCATCGAAAAGTCGTGGTCCCGGAGGGTCGGCACGACCGAACGAAAGACGCTGTGGAACATGTGGTAAAACGGGCCATAATACAAGAACATGCCAGGTAGTTATTAGGACGTCTGGTACAGAATAAGGAAGTAGTTATTAATTGATCAGTTGCTTCGTTGTAGTTTTATGAGGAAATATAGAACATAGATGGTATAAAATTGGGCGCTCGTTTATCATGTACGTTATACAATAAGAAATACTATAAAAATAATAACAAAAATAATCCTACTAGACAAAACCTGTATATGGCGATGCCAGAAACAACCCTCACACCCACTTTTATTTAAAACATACACTTATCTATCCACTTCAGCTTTATCCACACATGCGAGCATCGTAACTAATTCCTGCACCATTACCCTCGCTGCATCCCCCCCAATCAGCTCTTCTGCACCAAAGATGCCCATATCAAGCTGACCATTGCGAATAGCCAACTCAATATCCACAGTCTCCTAGAACGCAAGATCTAGTTAGCCACCGTAATACCATACCGTAGCACTCACACTTGTTCTTTTCAGACATACCTTTACGAAGGAGATGGTGTCTCCAATAATGACGTCGGCTACAGATTGAGTCCAACCTTTTGACCCACTAGGCGGCAGGTCATGTAGTGTGACGGTATCACGAGAGCCAGACGCCAAAATTTCTCCCGAGCTCAGGAAGTTTACGAAAGAAGCTGGATGAGCATTCGTCCATTGCACAATTTCCCAAAGGCTTGAAGCCGTCGCGAGAGGATCTGTTAGATCGTGAAGTTGATGTTGGATGTCGACTGCGATGTCCCAGATGTCCCGATGGAGATTTCGGACGGCCATGGGTAAGAGGTTCAAGGTTGGAAATGTAGCGTGGAGGTTGGAGTCTGCGGAAGCAGATGATGTTCCCATGTAGACGCCAAGTATTGTGGAGTTGAAATTCTGGGCGGAGGCTGTTTTCTTGGCGATGGCGGCGAAGAGAATGGATTGGACACTGAGATTCTTCTCGGTGCATTTCTTCTTGATGCTTGAAACTACTGTTGCATCCAGCACCCCCTCCTCGTAAAACGAAGAACGAATCTCTGGATGACGCGGTTTCACGTAGTGCCCAACTATCTTGGCATCACTCCCCAACCTCTCTTGCCAAAACCGTTTCCGCCCCTCAAGATTCCCAATGGATGAAACTGTCAACTCACGCCATGGCGTAACTGGGATATCCACGACTGGAATATCAATTCCTGACTTCAGTGCTGTCAATCTTGATTGGAAAAAGCTTATGACGCCGGAAAGACTACTTGCATCGTATAATGCATGATGAATATTTAGGGAAAACGTCATGCAGGTGGAGGAGTCCGAAGGGGAAATACGAGCGCGGACAAACGGGGCATTGGCAGAAAATAATAGTGGACTGTCATCGCTGTGCAGGATTTTAACCGCCTGAACAGATGGGGATGAACATTTGAGGATTACCTGGGCCCATGGGAAGGGCGAGCAACCAGCCGGTGAAAACACAGTTCGGAGAATCGGGAGAGATTCAACTGTCTGAGACCATGCATGGGATAATAAGGAACTATCTTGCAAGGTTACACCAGACAACTCCCAGCGGAAGTCAGGGCTGAATACGGTGCCCTTGGTCATGTTCCAGGCACTAAGCATGTAAGCCTGCATAGGCAGACACGGTAGAACTTCCTCAATAACATTATTTGGGATGCCAAGATGCGTTCCGATAGCTGAAAGATTGGGGTTCCATTTTGCCTTCTCAGTTTTCTCTACAAGGACAATTTCATCCACAAATGCAGCCGTTGCCGCCATTTCTCGTATATCAACTGCCGTAATCAGTTGTCTCGGCGTCAAGCGGACGTGCCGAGCCTTAAGCGCTCCTGAGACCTTGATTGCCGTAATTGAATCCAGCCCAAGACGATAAAGAGTACTCGACTTCAAGATCGAGTCATGTGGTATACCTGACTGGTCAGCGAGTACATCGCGTATGGTAGCTTCAATCGGGTTCCAGGGTTCCGCATCAAGCGTTGGTGTGGGGTTGGTGTCAGAAAAGCCCTTGGGCGTAACTGACGGTAAAGGTGAAAGAGGAAAGGTGCCAAGAACGGTTTGAGTAGTTGAACCAGAAGATGTAGTAGTGATCATTGGCTGGGAGAGATCTCCGAGAAGGATAGTGAGGGAAGTATCGAGGGATTCTAGGAGGTTGGAATGGATGAAAGTGGGTTCAGCTGAGAGGCGCCATGTGATGGATTGCGAGGAAATTTCGATTTCGACAGCCATTGGGTATTCTAACTGTGCTTGAGCTGTTGAAGTTTCCAAAAGTATTGGGTTCAGAGCTTCATTTTCTGACTCGTCAGTCTTTTGGAGTATAAACAATGAGTTGAAAAGGCCACTGGCACCTCTAGATCGGCTGGACACATCTCCAGCTGCGGCTAAACGCAAAGGATATGTCTGATACTCCCTCATCTCAGCTAGACTATGATGCATATAAGTCAAGAACTCCTTCTTGGTCCCATGGACAATAGCACGCACGGCAACGGTGTTCATAGTGGGAAACATGATATCGGAAGCCCCAGGGAGATCCCGACCTGACAAAACAGCACCAAAAACAACATCATGACAAGATACCAACGAGGCAAGGACAGACGAGTATGCAGCAAACGCAATAGACTGAAGGGAGAATGAGTTCTGCTGGGCAAATACCCGCAAAGTTGCTGCAGGGACTGCCGAAGTCAATTCTTGATGTACTGGAGGTTCTGGTAATGGAGACGATCTGGAACCATAACCAGAAATGGGTGGAATAATAGTTGTTGGGGCTGAAGCAAGATAATGAGACCAGTAGCTTTGTGAGTCTGACGTGGTCGTAGAGTAAATTGACGCCAGGAATTCACTGGGATCAGGACGGGACATTAGGGACCCAGAGTAGGCTGTAGTAAGGTCATCGTGCAGAATGCCAAGAGACCACCCATCATAAAGTGCATGTGCAATAGAGATCAAGACGTAGGATTCATTGCCGATCTGGATGATGTGAACTTGGAAGAGTGATTCAAGGCCGGAATGATGCTTGGCTAGATTACGTGCTGACTCCATGAGCGAGGGAATTTGATCGAGGTTCGATAATGCCACATGGTTAACTTTGAATGAAGATGGGCTTGGCACCAAGGCAAAGGTGGATCGAACTTTGGCACCATCCACAGGAACAAAGGCTGTGCGGAGTATAGCGTGGCTCTGAACCAGACGCTGAAAGGCAGATTCGAGTCTCGCTAGATCGACTGAGGAGTCAACTTTACGAAGATCTTGATTAAAGTACCATTCAAAGTCGGACTCTAACATCTTGGCTATCATTGTTTCTTGGAGGGGAGTCGCGGGCAGGATGGAGGTAGCTTTCAAATTGGGGTACTTGTAGCGGACTGACTGTGAGAGTGTTTCTAGGGTCTCTCGCCAGTGGCGTGAGTATTGAGGTTTCTCGGGGTTGACGGCAGTGACTGAGTTACGCTCTAGGATGGCCAAAATCTCACTAAACTTTTGAGCCTTCATCATTTCCAATGGAGAAATGGCCCAGGCATCATTAAGAGTCCTAAGACGAGCAGAGAGCCTCACAACGTCAATGCTGTCGAGGCCAAGAGATGTCAAAGTAGTCAAAGGTGAGATCTCCTCGGTTGAAACACCAGAAAAGCTAGAGAGTTCCTTACGGAGCTGTAAAGCCGTTTCCGAAAGTTCGAGGGCGGGTATTTCAATGGAAGGCTCAATGGATTGTAACGCTGGGAGCGATCTGTCAAAAGAAGGATCCAAGACTCCGAAAGTAGAGTCCCCCGTAACTGAAGAACAGAGCTCAAACAACCTCTCCACAACCCCATCAACATCAATAGCCTCCGCAACTTCCGCCTTGAATACCAATAATATCTGCAGACTCTCTTTATCCTCCGCCAACTCCACTTCGCAAGCAACTGGGTAATCTGCAACAACCTCATCGTCTACCAACTGTAAAACATCTTCCCATGCTTGCTTTCCAGCCTGTCTAAACGAAAACAAAGACTGGAAAAGCGGCTGACCACGGCTACCTTTGCACCATTTCTGGATATCGCGAAGTGGCGTGTGTTCTACATCGGGCATCGCTGCAACAAACGACTTGCAACGAGTCGCCACAGCATACCAGGTGTCGTCTGGCGAGAACTGAACATGTAGAGGTATCGTATTGAATAGAGGGCCGATGGTATCTTGAACACCTTCGATGTCAAGGGACCTACCAGATGAGACGATACCAGTTGTAAAGGTTTGAGGGAAGAATTCAGAAGCAAGATTCAACCATACGGATAAAGAGATGGCAGACCATGGAGCCGACACGGAACGACGGAGGGTGTCAAGAGGGGCACATGGGAGGGAGAAACGGCGCGAAATTGACTTTTGTGGTTGTGCCACAAAATCAGTAGAGGGAAAAGAGGATGGGTGACTCCATGAAGCCATATGTGACAACCAAAAGTCACGAGTGGCTGAGGCTGACCTTAGAGGGCCCAGAGGGAGAATCTGGTGGAAAGCAGGACTGGGAGTAGGTTGGAAGTTTGAGTCCTGACCATAAGCCATAGCCTTGGAAAGCAGGAGATCGATACTAGTTCCATCGTAAAGGGCATGGAAAATCTGCAGTAGAAGGTAGCTATCATTGCGTGCTTTGACGATAGTTAGCTGAAGAGGAGATCTAATTGACTGATGGTTTCGCTCGATCCACTTCTTGTTCAAAGATTGGACAAGATCTCTAACATTCCCTTCGCTCTCATAAGTCTGTATAAGCGCTTGAGATTTCCTGAGGGCAACCTGAGCAAAACCCTGACTCGTAGATATAAACATAGTGCGTAGAAGGGGTGTGGTTTCTATGCAACGATCCCAGCCATTTAAGATGATTTCTTTTCGGCTCTCATCAAACTTGAATAGAAAATGGTTAAAATAAACCGCGTCGCTATTAAGCATAGCCCTTGAGAGCATGCCGCTTTGGAGTGGAGAACAAGGCATAATGTATTCAACATCGCCTACAGAGACTCTGAGAGACTTATAGATTTCTCCACCTATGGAGTGAGCAAAGGCTGCAACAGAACTCTCAACTTTATGTACATCCTGGTCTCGGGATTGTTCGCTTGGTTGCTTAAGCGCAGAAGATAGTTCCCTAGGAGTAGGATATTGCATCACCATTCTAATAGTAGCTGATGAGAGTCCACGTTTGTGTAGTATCCGGACAAATTTGGAAGCTGAGATGGAGTCAATTCCACAGTCAAAGATGCTGGAAGTCACAGAGACATCCGCCAGACCGCTAAAGGACTTGAGAGCTTCCACAACTATTCGCTCAACCGCTCCATTAATAGAGACAGAAGCTTCAGAAACTCCAATATTCTTAGCTAACTGCATGAGGCGGCCCGGTGACAATTCCGCAAACATGCTTCGAAGGATTTTGGCCTCGGCCTTGTTATTGGCACTTAGCGGCATATAATCCGTTTCGAGGAAGTACGTTGGGACCATGTATCCTGGGAGTTTGTTTCGACAAGCTGATCTCGCACGATCAACAAATTGAGAGCTGATGATCTGGGGAAGTGCCGCAGCCACAGCTGCTGACGAAGCCCGACAAGAGATAAAAGCAACAAGTAAATCCTTCCCCGTAACTCGATGCTTAACAACCAAAGAAACTGCATGATGAATCTCCGTAACACCCGACACAATTGCGTGGTTAATTTCTCCCAATTCTAACCGTTGCCCCCGAAGCTTCACCTGATCATCAGCTCTCCCAAGGAAATCAAAAGACCCGTCACACAGAACTCGCACAAGGTCACCAGTCCTGTAGACTCTCTCGCCAAAGGCAGATAATGTTGGAAACTTCTCCGCCGTTAACTCGGGTCGTCCAAGATACCCCTTGCCTACAAGAGGCCCTGAAACACACAGCTCGCCAACACCACCTTTTAACACTGGGATGTCAGTATCCCGATGTAGCACAAAGGATCCAACGTTTAGGAATTGCTGGCCAATGTTGGTGGGTCGACCATTTTGAGGGACCTTCCGGCGCATGGTGACACCGATGGTTGCTTCGGTGGGACCATAGGCATTGTATATGACTTCCTTAGGGCCCCACGCTTCGAGGATTTCTTGGCGGAGTTGCTCACCACCTGTGATAAATACGCCGGACCAAAGACTGGGGACCTTCTCAGGGCGTACAAGAGCCGCAAGACTGGGGGTTAGGTCGACATGAGTGATCTTCAGGGTGCTGAGGGCATTCTCAATGTCCGCCAAGATGAGATCTTTCGGCGCAGCAACAACGGGGATCCCAACGGACCAGGACCAATATTGCTCAAGGACGGAAACGTCAAAGTGGAACGCAGCGAATTGGAGACAACGGGATGACGGTGTAACAGAGCCAGCAAATAGTGCCTGGAATGCTTTCATTCCTTGGACGGCATTTTCATGAGTAAGTTCGCAGCCTTTTGGAATTCCCGTCGTTCCGGAGGTGTAAAGGCAGTAGGAGCGGGTTTCGGGACGGGCACGCTGGGCAGGACGGGGTTTGGGGGTAGAGGCAGCCAAGGAGTTGATGTCAAGAGTGATGACTGGGACGCTAGTATCGAGGGAAGGAGAGATGCTAGTGTTTAGGACAACCTTTGCTTGTGAATCGGATAGGATGAATGACTTGCGGTCAATGGGGGCGCCAGGGTCAAGAGCCAAGAAGGGACAGCCGGACTTTAAGATACCCAGGATTGCAGGGTAGGCTTCGGGGCACTTTTCGAAATGAACAGCAACGATATCGTCGGCTACAGTTGACTTGCGAATCATGTCAGCCACGACATCACCCATCTTGTCTAGTTCATGGTAGGTCCATTTGCGAGAAGAGACCGTAGTACCGTCGATTGAATCGACAAATTCGAGAGCGATCGCATCTGACTTTTCTTGAGCCATGTTTTCAACAAAGGAGTGAAGAAGTTGATGGCGAGTAGGTATGGTTGGCATTTCGGGAGGAATAACAGACATAAGTTCCCGGGATGATGGAGCAGACCAAAGGGTATTGGCGGTACCATCAGGGGAGTCTACAAGATTCTTGATAGCAAGGTCGATTTGCTCAACTATGGTTCTGGCCTGTTCGATAGGAATAATGTCTGTCCAGAAAGCTAAGTTCAGCGAAAGGTGAGAATCCTTGATGGTAATCTCAACGGACAAAGGGTAATCAACAGCCCCTTCATCATTGCTCACGATCCAAGGAGATTCGGAGGCATCCTCTCTTTGTATTACAACAAGTGTATCAAAGAGTCGAGATCCCGGATTGCCAGTCCATATTGGAATATCCCCGGGTCGGGTGTGCTGATGTCTCAAAACATTTTTCAAAGAAGCCATGGACTCAGTAAGAAGCCTCCGATTATTGTCAACAGAAAATCCACAAACAGGAAGCGTCGTGACGCATGGGAATGCTACGCCCTCTAGTTCATCTTCATCGCGACCAGAGAATACAGCACCAAAAGTTACAGAGTCTTCTCCTAGGTATGCCGCCAACACCCTCGTCCATGCTGCATGAAGAAGACCCTGAGTTGAGAACCCATCTTGCATGAACAACTTCAGGGTCTTCATGTCAACGGTGAGATCCTTTGAGATATATTCGATTCCCCTGACTGATACGGAAAGCGGCGTCATTACAGGAAATGAGTTGATCACCATAGACCGACCAACAGACTCCCAGTACTTCCGAGACTTGGACTCAGAGTCCTCAGACAAAGAGGTAATCTTACGTACAGCAAAGGAGACTTGACGGCGGGGCATTAATGAGCCTTGAAGAATACACTTGAAATCGTCAAGAATAATCCCCATAGAAGTGGCATCGTACAAAGCGTGGTGGATCACAAAGGCAATGGAAATAGTTGAGCTCTTAGTGATGATACAAGCTCTCCATGGAGGAAGAGAAAGGTCTCTGATAATGTCTAAGCAGCAGGTTGTCTTCCACTCGTGAAGATTAAAGGATCCGTCAGTGAAGATGTCAAGCTTGGAGGAATATTGAGGGAACATAATCATCTGGTAGACTGGCTTTCCAGTATCCTCCGAGTCTATGGGGACTAATCCAGCCCTCAGCATGGGGTGAACATTCACCAGAGCTGCTAGACAATCTTGTAAGTAGCCAACCTTCATATTATCAACCATCTCTAAAACGAAGTGGTTCAAATATGCCTTTCCCTCTGTCTTGAGGAACTCTATAATCATCGCATCTTGAATTGGTGTGCAACTAAGGGCTTCTTCTACTTGACTCTGTTCAGACTCAGGTGTAAAGAGCACCTCAGAATCTAGTGAAGATTCACTAGTAGCTTGGGCTTCGAAAAATGCCGCAATTCCAACAGCGGAGAGGTTCTCAAGAACATCAACCCCAGAAATTCTAAAGCCTGAGGACCGGAGGGAGGTTGCAATTTGGAAAGCGTTAATACTATCGAGGCCAAGTTGGTAGATTGTGGTGGATGGAGTAATCTTCTGGACAGGAGTCTTGGTGTAATGAGCGAAGACATCGCGGATTTGCTCTTGGAGAGGAGTCCAGGATGAACAGGCGCCGGATGTGCCCGAAGCCAAAATGGAGGTTTCGAGTTTTGGGCAGACCTGACGTGCCGAGGTGAAAATAGGCTCATCAGTGAGGGTTGAAATAGGAGTATGGTGATGAGCGTTATGAATAGTTTGAACAATCATATTTTTCACGCAAGCCAACACACTCTGCACACAAGGGGTTGAGACAAACGAACTACATTGATAGAGAGTTAGAGACAATATGTAAATATATATCAGGAACGCAAGATTTACTTACTGATCGTAGTGAAGATTCACAACAACTTCATTAGAACCACCTAAGGTCTGCAACTCGCAGACCAATGGGATATCCATGGCTGAATCATCCTTCAAGATTGTCCAAAGGTCGCCGTTACTCTCCTCCTGGTTGCCAGGCTGCAAGATCAATAGAGTATCGAACAGTGACCCGTTGGACTGAGCAATGCGCTGGATCTTACGAAGTGAAGAAAAGGCAAAAGGGCGTACAGTATTATTCAGCTTTTGGAAGTAGCTAGCAACTGAACTCAGCGTATCAGTCTCTTTCGGACAGATTCGAAGCGGAATTGTGTTAAAGCATGGAGCCGCTAGTCTATCCAATTCAGCAACCGCGAGGTGACGGCCACTAACGATATTCCCAATACAGAAATCTTTCGTATTGAATACTACACTAAACGTGACAGCCCAGGCAGCCTGAAAGAAGGAAAGCAGTGAAATTTTGTGACTCGTCGTATAGGTTTCAATATCAGATAGAGAACATGGTAGAGAAGTCTGTACGACGTCATGGAATTGATGCAAAACCTCCTTGCGTTTGGGAAACCTTTGGGGCGTGAAAGAAGAGAAATGGGATTTCCAGAACTGATCGGAGCCTTGGACTGGGGCCAAAGCTTGAGAGAGAAACTGTTCATAAGATGGATCACTTGAGATCGTCTGGCCGCGACAGAGAATAGCAACTTCGTCAATGAGCTGTTTCATGGCAATACCGTCATAAAGGGCGTGGTGAATAACCAGACATATGACCTGTGAGAAGGCAGTCTTGGCTACACCAAAAGTAACCGGTGGCTCACGACTATCAGCAGGTGAGCATATGCTGTCTATAAGGCTCTTAAAGCATTTGTCAACATCATCAAAAACATGCTCATTCCATCCAATTTTGATGTCTTCAGACAGTCTAATTTGGCAGAATGGAGTTTCTGGGTCATCTGTGGGAATGAAGATAGTCCTCAGAATACCTCTAGCAGCATGCAATTGAGTCCAGGCGTCACGAACAATAGAGACATCGCCTTTTATCTCAAATGCCATCTTACAAAGATACAAATCAGAAGCTGGCGATGCCAACATTGCGGTTTGCAGAGGCAAACACGGAAGAATACGGTAGCTCTCAATATCGCCGCCAATCTTGGAGGTTACCTTCTGGATAATATCATTTGAGAGGTTGCACGAAATCTCATGTGAGATGACGGACTCGGAGCCAAGAAGCTCCTTAGATAGCTGTGCAATAGTCAAACTACGCAATAAGGCCGATACAGCAACAGGTCTGCCAAGCCGCTCCGACAAAATCCGAGCAATCTTGATCGACTGAAATGAATCGAGGCCAATAGTTACTAGGGACGTCCATGGACGAAGAACACTCATGTCAAGACTCAGGATATCTGCAAGGGCAGCGGCCACAGCCATTTCCCACTCAGACCAGCTGCTCGAGCTAGTTGTATCAGAAGGAGCCGCATACTGAACAATAGATTCAGTATCGAATGACGAGAAAAGAGATTCCAATTCCCTCTTGTCTACCTTTCCACTAGCTGTCAACGGGATATCTTGGACTGGGATCAAGAATGTGGGAACCATGTATGCTGGGAGACGAGCCCTGAGATTCTCAAAAGTATCCGCAATACCTCTGTCATCTGAAGACCCGGCGTTCAAGACGTAGAAGCTGACGAGAGTATCTTTAATTAACATAGTCACCGCCGCACTGGCCAAAGACCCGGACGTCAAGATACCATTAATCTCTCCCACATCAACTCTCTGGCCTCGAACTTTGACTTGATCATCTATGCGGCCCAGAATTATCAAGGATCTGTCGGAAATCATTCTACCCAAGTCTCCAGACCGATATAACCGGCCATAGACCGGATGTTGGACATACTTGGCAGCGGTCAAATCTGGGGCATTCAGATAACCAGCGGTAATCTGATCCCCCCCGAATACTAACTCGCCAATGGCACCAAGGGGAAGGATATCCAAAGTATCGATATGCATGACGAATGCCGATGTGTTCTTGAAAGCAAAGCCAAGATGAGATATATGATCAGCAGACCTCATTTGTTTTACAGTACAAATATTTGTCGTCTCAGATGGCCCATACCCTTGGAACAACGTCTCCCCCCAGTCCTCCCGGACAACCTCAGTCATCGGTTCTCCAGCAGTCACCAAGAACTTTACTTCGGGAACTTCGGAGTGGGAAACCAATGACGCAACTGTCGGCGTCATGCTTAAATGGGTAATTTTAAGGCGGCGAATGATTCCATGTAGATCAGTAAATGTAGACTCCTTTGTCGCCGATACCAGTGTAAGACCGTTAATCCAAGTCCAAAATATTTCAAAAACAGAGACATCAAAAGCTTGGGAACATGCTTGGAGCAAACGAGAATTGCGATCAAATGGGTAGAGGTCGGTCAGAACGTCAACGTTGCTAAGTAAGTTGAGATGGGTGGCAACAACGCCCTTAGGGACACCCGTTGTTCCAGAAGTATAAATTATATACGCAGGGCGGTCACCATAAACGCCGTGTTCCAAATTCTCGTCACTAAAACAAGAGTAATCAGCAGATTCGAGGTTAACAAGCTGCGTTGGGATAGAGCTAGCAATGAGACGTAAACTCATCGTGTCAACCAGACACACATCAACGCCCGCATGTTTCATTATGGTCTCTATCCTGGCGGTTGGAGTACTTGGTAGCAGCGGAAGATAAGCATGACCAGCTTTAATAATGCCGAGAATACCAGCATAAAGAAGTGGGCTCTTTTCCATAATTATGGCGACAACACCAGAATCAGACGGCAAAAGACATCGAAGAAGACGGGCAATGCGGTTGGCTGATTTGTTGAGCTGGTGGAAGGAGATAGACTCCGTAGATGATGGACTATAGAAAAGAAGAGCCGGATGATCGGCATAGGCATTGGCGGCTTCTTCGAAGGCGACAGAAATATTTGGAGGGATGGCAAGAGATTGGAAATCCGCATTGAAGACCGAGGGATATTCAGACTTCATAATTTGCGAGATATGTGAGAGTGGCGAACTAGGAGACTTGATTGTGACCCGAAGAACAGCCTCAACATTGGAGAGAAAAATTTCGGCAAACGCGCAGTCCATGATATCGCCCTTAGCAGTAATATTCAAAGTAAAGGTAGACCCCGGAATAACTTCAATCATCACGTCGCTCTCCAGATAATCAGTACCATTACCTTGTTTAACTAAGGCCTCGTCAGCCAACCGCTTCTGATAAGCAAATAAAACAGACCATAGTTTGCCTCCAGGTGGAACTCCAATTGTCTCGTGGATCGATTTTAGAGGAAGGCCAATATAAGCCAGAATATTCCGCTCAGTCTGATATATATCTTGGGCAATTTGAATAACGGATGTGCCGCGAGAAAGGTCAACAGGTAGAGGAAGAGATGTCAAGCATGGACCAATAACAGACTCAATCCCGAGTATGTCTCTGGTACGACCAGAGAAAACATCACCGAGAATAATATTGTTAATTCCAGTCATTTGCAACAAGACAATAGAAACTGCAGCTTGAAATAAAGACTGTGGGGCACATGAAGCCTGAAAACTCGCTGATATGATCTGGTCTTGTGGTATGTCGACAGTCCGCGATCTCTGAGTCGGCGCCTTTCGATATTTCAAAGAATGCGTCCATTGGGACACCTGAGGAAATGGTATAACATCAAATCCAGTTAGCTTCTCAGCCCAGAAGGTTTTGGCTTCCATCTCATGATTACCCGTCAGTTCCCTCGTAAGCTCACTGACCATCCCGTGATATGCCGGTCTGTTGCCTAGTTCTCTTCCCTCTAGGATTGCGGAAAGGTCCGCACAAATCATCTCCATGGACCACCCGTCATAAACAGCATGGTGAATGAATAATACACCCTCTGATGGACCGTCGTCCTCAGGCACGATGACTTGCAATTTCCAAGGACGCAACAAGTCACTATCTTCACAGTTCTCAAATTTCCCATTGGCGCGTTCGAGAATTTCAGTGCCACCAGTAATATGTTTGAAGAGTATCTGGACGGGGACATCCTGGATGATGGCAAAGCCAGTGCGGAGAATTGGCGTGCAAGAAACCATGGCATTCCAAGCGGCCACAACCTGTTGGGGAGAGACTGAAAGTCCAAAGGACAGCGGAATCATATTCCAGTAAGCCATAGAGTCCCTCAAGGTTTCTGAGATCATAGCTTGTTGGATCGGCGTGCATGGAAATACAGCCTCAACCAAATCAACAGAGATATGGTCCGGTAGTTCGGAAGAAGAAATTGAGGTCACAGGAGAAACCATCTCGACAGCATCAGGATCTTCAAATGAGACCAACGATGACAGATCAGCGATGGTCCTGGCTTTCAGAATATCCAGCGTCCGAACCGCATATCCCGCATTACGGAATGCAGCTGCCAATCTAATCGCCACAAGTGAATCAACACCAGCTGCAGCTAGTGTTACGTCACCCAACACTTTTGAACCTGGCAGCAGTTCTTTGACTAATCCCATGACTATCTTCATCTTTGTGTCGGTTCCTTCGATTTCTTCAGTATCCTCAAGAATCCGTTGTGAATACTCGCTCTTCATACGCTTGCGGTCAACCTTTCCGCTGGGAAGTCTAGGGAATTCATCGAAGATGACGAAGACGCCGGGCACCATATAGCCTGGTAGCCACTTCTTACAAACATCACTAATCTCCTTTTCGGCTCGCTCATCCTCTTTACCTCCCCGTACAGCACAAAACGCAACGAGTGTCTGCTCTATAACCGCCGCAACTGCCCCATGACACCCTGCCCATTTCATAGCCGCTTGCTCAACCTCTCCCAACTCCATTCTTTGACCCCGCAGTTTCACCTGGCCTTCTGAGATACGTCCCAAGCACTTTAAAGTGCCATCGGGGCTCATGATTGCCCGATCGCCGCTACGGTATAAGCGGCCGTGGGGTGTGTCGATGAAGGAGGAGGCAGTTTGTTCGGGACGGTTGATGTAGCCAGTGGCAAGTTGGTGGCCACCAATGGCAAGCTCGCCAGAATGGCCGATGGGCAGGATGACAGTAGGATCAGTTTCTGACAGGATGTAGCAGGAGACGGTAGAAAGGGGAACTCCTATCTCGTTAGGGGAGGCAGAAGCCAAAATCTTTGGGGCAACAGTGCTATGGTGTGTTAGTCTTGGTCTAACTACACCGTTTTCGGAGGTACTTACCAATGGATAGCGGCTTCCGTCGGTCCATACATCCCCCACAACATAGATGCCTGGTCTTCATCTCCTCCAAACTCCCGGATGACTCTCTCCGTTAACATCTCCCCGATTGTCAATAGTAATTTTAACCCCGGGGCGGCACTTCTCTTCCCTAGCAGACTCCCCGCAACTGATGGCGTCAACTCACACGCATCGATCTTCATTTTTTCCATTATTCCCGGCAAATCATCCAACATAGTTGCCCTGTGAACACTAACTAGCGTCGCCCCTCGGAACAATGGAAAGAATATTTCAAAGACAGAAACATCAAAGGTTGGGGCGGCAAACTGCAAGAAGCGGTTGAAGGTTGGGATATGCTCATTGTGTGCAAGGAGAGACTGGGTTGCAGATATGTGCGAGACACCGACGCCTTTGGGGAGACCTGTGGATCCTGAGGTATACATAACATATGCCAGTTCAAGTGGCCCAATAAGCTTCTCGGGGATTGCACCGGCAGGGAGACCACGGAGCATAGTCATCGATATAGAAAGGAGAGAAATTGGGGCTTCGTCAATAGAAGGCACTGTTCCTGTGATCATTACGGATGCCTGAATATCGGACAAGATGAATTTGAGACGCTCACTCGGCGTATCAAGGTTGATAGGGCAGAAAGCAGCGCCAGCTTTCAATATTGCTATTTGAGCAATGTAAAGTTCTGGACATTGAGGGAGAAATACTGGAATTACCGGTGACTGGCTGGTGGGTGTGCCTTCGACGTAAGGTAGTAGGTGCAAAGCCAAAGCAGTAGACAAGGAGTCGAGTTCATGGTACGAAATATTCTGAATATCTCCAGTTTGCTGAAGAGTGGAAATAGCGCAATCATCTTGGTGGGATACTCTAGATCCAGCTAATATCAAATCGTGTAATAGAACTGGACCAGAGATCCGAGCTGGCTCGGCGTTTGCAATGGACGCCATTATGAGGCTTTATATATAGCCTAGATGGTGTTAGAACATAAAATGGCAAAGAGAGAAGTAAAAGGTACGTTTGGATGAACCCAGTAGACAATATTATATCAATTGATGCAAGTGGCAATCTTGTAAAATGCTCCCTACTGCGGAGTCCTAGCGAAAATAAGTCAAACGATACCAGGGTTGTCAACCAGCGCCCTAGAATTTATTGTCGCCGCCTTTTTACCAATATGTCAGTATTATTAGCCTCTTCACTCGCTTCATTCATATTAGCCATCTTTGTAATTTGCATCCATGTAGCTTGCATACAAGTTTCCGTGCCTCGTGGATTCTCAAAAGAAAAAGCCGTCCAATGATGTCATTTACAAGCACATACCTTGTTTACTAGAAACAAATTGGTCACAGTCGTGATCTGACAATATTGACTTATTCAGGAAGCAGAATCATTCCAAGTACAGACTAAGCAACGCAACTGAAAGAAATAGCATCACTGAATCACAACAAAGAAATTCTAGAAAATCGTCAAGAAGAAAACAGCGGCCTCCGTATAGTTTGAGCACAACTACATCCAGCAACACAATAATCCACACGAACCTCCCAGAAAAGGACTAGCCCATTTTTCAAACAATAACCTCCGACACATTATTACGCCGTCAATATAGCATCATGCACCCTCTACCGCTTTCTTTCCCACTTCTAAGCAGGTTCATTTTTCTTCGCGATATATTACGCCCCATTGGTATAAATTCCTCCTATCTATCCACATGACGTCCTGTTGATGACTTCGCCCACGCCCTGATTGGCTTACATGCCCCAATTTGGAGGTATTTCACCAATACCGTTCCATCCAACTCATCCTGTTATAGCATCCAAATGGCTACTGGGCGCGAATCATTATGGATAACCCATGACTGAGCACTTACAGCCCATAGCCACCTATGTGTGTCTTGTATGTCATTCGGGTGGCTAGGCTCATATATTGTAAATGTCTGTATTTTTTATGCATGTATGTATGTATCCGCCTGAGGACCATGCTGCGTCCAACTAGATCAGTGGTCTGTATGGGTGATACTACCTGGTATCCCGTAGGCTCTTGTGTCCGCCCTTTCCTTTGTGCCAAGTGCAAATATTCTCTAGACAAGTAGTAGATACAGAGAAATGGCCATCCACAAATCAAGCCTCTGTAATCTGTAATACTCCATATTTACTAGCAATAATGACGCTGCCCATGCTGCCATCACAGGTCCTTCCCTACTCACATATCGCTCTTCTGGGAGCCTCCTCTGCAATTACACATTTCAAATATACGCTAACGTAACCCAACGCAGGTACTCCCCCCAACACCAATCCATTCACCCTCCGGCGTCTGCCTTCTAACCAATACTCTCCAGATTATTCTCCACCTTTCTGACAAAGCATGGCCGCCCATTCGTGAGCTCAGTGACGTCTCGGGTACATCTAGCGCTGAACCCATCACGCCCCCAATACCACGGCTTATATGTATGATGGAAACTTGCACAACAGCAACATATGGATACATGTCTTGTCTGCACGCTTCCCGTCTTCGCCAATTCACATCCAGCCAGTCAGAGACTCAGAATTTGTCATCCCTGTCGCGTTGTGGGACAACATGTCGACGTCAGGTGTGGAGAATTCTGGTGATGGATGCGAGCATATGTCTAAGAAATAATAGTTAATGTTTTGGGAGTGGCTGTAAATGCACAAGATTGTGAATAGACGGTCCGATATGGGATAAAGAGGGGTATCGCTATGCGTCGAACGATCCCGCAATAGCAATGTTTACTTATTACACAAGGTGACACTTGATTGGCAGCTATATATGTGTGGAGATGGCCTTTTTAAGTAATATTTTTTGGTAGTTGTCATTCAAATCTTTGTTCCCAATATAATAGAATAGTGTTCCTTCAAACACATATAGATTAAATGCCATGAAGATGTTGTTGCTTCAATGTATTTACATTGTACCAATAGTTTAACATGGATTGATAGGGATAGGGTTTGTAAATTGGGAGGGGAGATTATTATAGTTAGTTTCTTCCGTTGAACCCCAGGCTTTTATGTCAAGTCGTGCTTGTGAATTCAAAAGAACTAGGAATGTCTCCACAGTAAGCAAATAGCCCCATCTCATCAAGCGACCGAATGATATCCACATCCAATTCCTTCCAAGAATCACACCGCAGCGCTTCGAGATATCCCCACAACCACTCATACTGTGTTTGTATCTTCACATGATCGTCAAAAGATTTCCCCGGCAGGCAGTTGACTTCTCAGAAAGAGGCCCGTCACCCTACCGGAAGATCTTTCTACTTTTGCTCTTCTCCGGCACGACAACACCCCGGTCGTCTGCCCCGTTCATGGTGCCATTTTCTACCACGGTGCTGACGGTGGTTTGATGACAAGGGACCTGTATCAATATATGTTACATTGAGGTTTATCCAGTGAAACTGAAGCGGGATTTGTGTCTACGCAAGCGACATGTGGATACCATGAGGGCGTACGTTGGCTGAGGAAGAAAGAGCGGATGGAGTGGAGAGATTTGCATGTGGGAAGGTGGTGATCTTGAGCTGTTTGGGAGACGAGAATGGGAGAAGACTATCATATCTAGCTGCGAACACCGACGGAGAGGAGCATTGGGGGTTGAAAAAAAATGATGATGTCTTATAATCAAGACACTAACTGTTTAGTGATGATGTAAGTTGAAATACAAGTCTTCCACGGTGCCTTCTCTACACGTACCACCTGACTATGTGAAAAAACTTTCATTTCATCAACACTACCCAATTTACTGACAAGAAAACGAAGCCTAGGGCACCGTAGCGTACCATTCACGCAAGGGATCTTTCCATAGGATTTATTTAGTCTCTTTGAATTCCCTCTTGTACCTTGCAACTATGGGCTCTTTTCACGTAAGTTGTACTTACTAACCTCTACGGTATTATATACTGGTAACGTCTCTCAACTGGCCTATAAGCAATAGTAAGGACTTTGACGTACGCGAGGTCACTGGTCGAATTACCAACTAAGAGTAAGTTGGTAATAGTATTGCCTGTGCTCTTGAAAATAATCGCTTGATTGCTGTCTCAATACGAGAAAGAGAGCATATATCCCGACAAAAGCAATGAGTATGCCAGAATTTCTTCAGCCATGTATGTATGTATGCATGATATATAGCCAAACCAGGTCCTATGTACTTTTGTCAGAGGCCTGTTCTAATCATTATTTAACGTGGTTGACTTGTCGGCACGAGACGGAACTTGAACAGTGATGATTGAGTAAAAGAAATTAAGAAGTGGGGTTTTTGCGCCCGAGAACGAGAGAGTAATGCGATGCCTTAGCTCCTTAAAATTAGGATGTGGTACTAGTGCAGTAATGACGTGCCGATGTACTTGTTCTTATAGTTGACTGGCAATAGATTGATAAGATGTGATGCCAGATGATACTCAGGCCATATTCCCGCCCATATCCTTCAAACCTATGATGACATCTAGCAAATGATATGTATTAAAAGAGTTACAGTAAACATAGTTTGTAGGGAATAACTTAGGCATAAGCACCGGCAACTTAAGGTAGTAAACTTCCTATATTGTAGCAATATTGAGAAGAGTCTTTTATCGCACTTTTCTCGATTATCATTTCCGAATTCCGTTTTCTGTAGTCTAGTCAATGTATAGTTCACTAGCGGGTCTAGGCGACAGAACCCTGCATTACAAGAACGCTGGGGTGTCGTTCACATCTGCATCTGATTAGATTCTGTCAAATTTTATCAGATCGAAAAAAAGTATGGTTGAACATAGTAAGTAGGGTTGACTCCAGGACGGAACGCTAGAGGTTTAACTATTAATGAATAAGACAATATTAATACGTGTACTGAAATGGAATATAGAGACTTTAAAAAGACGATTACGTGGTAAATATTCAATAGCACGATGCATGGTACAGTAATAAATGAAATGGCCTCATGACGGCTATTTCCCGGAATTGTGATATTGAGGATTTCTCTAATTTTCACTCTTTGATGACAGTTTGATTTTTGGCACGCACTATGCAGCATAAAATTCCCGAAAGTAGGTGAAACATGGTATAGTTCCGATCACACTAGACTCTGATCTGATAACGTTAATCATTACAATATTAACATAACTCCCCTAAAGAGTAGTTTTTTTACCTCTATCCACCGCTGAACGTAACAACTAGTTTTAGCCTTCAACCTCCCGAATCTCCCCCAAGCATATATCTCTTCATTCATCCCCCTGTCTTCCTTCGCCCCACCTGAATACGTACAGTAACCATTCAGCAAAACACCGACCCAGTCTTGGCTCATGTCCACATTTTTGTATGCCGATGCCCAGCGCTGATTGAACTCCGCTCAAAGAATCACAACCTAGACTCAATGTCAACCGGGTCAGTGGAAAATATGTATACGTCGGGAAGTAATTATGGTGGCGTAGGGTGCCTGGATAAAGCTTATCCTCTAGTGTTTCGCAAGATTTTTGACAGTATACAGCAACTAACGAGGTATTAAAATGCATCATAATTGACAACATAAGTCATAAATCATCGTTGACAAATTACTAAGAGTTTGTGATAATGATAATTAAGAAGGTGACATAACACTTGATGCTGGACGAAGCGGCATCGGACATTCTGGAGTAGCCACTAAAAACCATGTATAGTAATGTATTGCGTTATCAGATCTTTTCATCCTAGGTTAGCCTTGGCTTGGCATCAAGCAGGGCGACTTTCTTGGTTAAAGAGACACTAGGAGTAGGGATTGTGCAAGCTTGAGAGCCAAGTGTATAATATGTCTCTAAACATGAATTCCATTCCATACCAGAAATTGAAATAATAGAGTACAAATCTCGCATGATCTTATATACCCATGTTACTCTCGTCAAGAATCCTCATCTAACCATACATATGTCTCATCCCGACCTCGTCACGAAGAATTTTCACTACCGGGCATACACAGTTCTTGGCGCTTCAGAAATGATGTTGTTTTTCTATCAAGAATCAACTGAGTTAAGTCATCAATGCTTACAGAATAATTCCCGGGCGATATATCATTGATATGGGGCATGGATTGGTAGCCCCTAGTACATGTACTTTAAAAATGAGGCCACCGCCATCGTTCTTGATATAGATTGTATTTAATGATAAGTTGACACGAAGCGTTAACTAGAATCTATATTTATCCCAGAATTACAGTGCGATCTTCAGTTATATTGACATTTATCTCATAATTCGCAACATAATACACGTAACATGAGTTCCCAGTGCATACTCATGATGTTTATGGCTAATCTGATTAAACTAAGTCAAAGGTCTACCCCCTTGTACGGTCTTGAAGGAATCTATAGCTCCATTGACAACCCGCATTGAATCCTTCAAATCACTGTACACGAGTCAAGCTATTAACCCCAGCTCAAATTCGCAAGGATTATATGAGCTTGGCCAGGAATTTAGTACGTAGACATGTGTACTGAGAAAAATGGATGTTCGCGTGATAAACCACTGGAGGCAGAGATATAAAGTATCGACGGTCTCACGGGTGTTGGAAACAAGACTTAGATATTCACCGAGAGACTGATAACCTGATGAGACATTGTAGCTAGTACCCCCAAATACAACCTCAAAACCACCTTCCGTCTCGATCTCAAACACACCATACTATCGCCCTAACAAAGTACCTCCCCGGAGGGACTTTTGCCTCGGGCTACTTCTCCCGGTTATTCTCAGGTCAGAAACCTCTGGGCGCAATATACTACCTGATAGATATAATACCCTAAGCTTATTTTATCGTATTTTTCCGTTCTGAGAGAGCGGATTGAATCGGATGTAGGCACACATTGGTAAGAGGGGGCTGGAAATTATCATCTTACCTGAATGGTGAGACTCAATATAATAATTTATCTATCCTGTTTGATGTAATCTTTGAGAATATTGCATCGTACTATGAGAGCCATTATCTCTCAACAATAATATTCTAAGCGGCTATGGCAATTCAACTACAACTAGAGAGACTTAACTCAAGGAAGCCAAGCCCCGAGGCAAAGAATAAGTCTACTGCTGGTACAAACGACGAGAAAAAAAAGACGAAAGAAAAACTGCTCAAGCTAATCTCATCTGATTACCACCTTGATCATATCAATCAGTACCTTCCCCTCCTACCCTCGGCCCAGAAAAATGTCAGTAGGTATCCACCCTTTCCTAGCCTCAATCCACCGCCATCCATGGCTATTAACGGAAATGTCACCTAGTCCCTGTTCACCGCTTACAGCCTACTAATCTCAAGCGAGATGTTATATCGTCAGATTGACGACTTGGTCATCCCCGCTAGCATCAACAAAAATAATAGAAGGTGGAGTCTGTATATCTACCTGTTTAGCTGGCCTCATGCGTCCCCCTTCCGGTATAGTTCCGTTACTTGCTAATCTCTAGCCTTGTTTCCATGCCTCTATTATACTTCGCCTAATATTAAATGTTCGGCTGGTGTCTTGGATTTGCATAATCAGACAAGGGAAGCAGAAGTTTTATTATAGGCAACCTGTTGAGAAAATAGCACTCACTGCGTCGGAATGTCGCGGATAATTTGATAGAATCATGGCGTTGTCTAACTATGATATAACGAAACTCACATGATGCCATTAATGGGGCTAGATAATATTTGTATTTGACGGAGCAGTCCCTGAACAATGCTTAGTGTTGAATCTACCCTAATATCAACAACATCAGATGTTGATTGTGTTATCAGAGTATATTCGATAGAGGTATATTATATAGTGGACTTGTATAATTATAGCTTGGGATTCATCTATTTTTTCCTTGGAAGTAGCCATGTGAAAATAGGGTCTTGCGGTTCTCAACACCGACGGTGATTCCGCTAACCACACCTTCACATTCATCAAAGCAACATAATTTGCTAGACAAAAAGTTTTCATGTCTCATTCATTGTTCCCACATACCACAAATGTTACCTACCCCACCATAACTTGAGTCCAATCGTGAAACTTAACTGATTGATAAGATAAACTGTTCATGGACTTTCGACTCTTCCGTAAAAACTTTTGACACGTCATTCTAGACCACGTTTTCTACGAAATACTAAACATCATGTTGGCCAGGCAAACCACCGATTGGCTTGGCAGGGCCATAACATTATTTCGAATCATAGATATGAAGATCAAGCAGGAGACTCAAATCCAGACCACCGGCAGTAACGGTTGCGGTAGCGGCGGAGTATCCCTTTGTAACCCGGCCAGATTATCTGGTATTCCCTAAAATTTTAAAAGTGTCCTCTAAATAATCCCCATAGCGCTAGTACATAGTGTTATTTTTTGACCTTATGTTCCAGACATGGAACATGAGGACGATCCTGCTGGGCACTCATCGGGGTCTTGGCTTGGTTTCAGGGCATGATCTAGAACCAGTATAAAGAAGGTTGGTACAAAGGGAAGAGATTGATAACGTGTTGGCTATTGAGTAGAGTATGCTCATCGATACACCTCCAACTAAACGCATGAAAGTGGACTCGTGCGACTACTTAACTCGTTGATATAATATCAATTCCAACATAAAAGAACGAGAGAGAAAAGATCCGGTAATACAAATGGCACGTATGAAGAAGTTATGGAGCAACAGCGTGCTGAACATTGTTTCTTTACCTAATAATTTATTGAAGTTGCCGTGGATCTACAGATATCCATAATATTGCGGCTATTATAGTCCCCCAAATTCCAATACCACTGCCACTAATCAGGTGTTCCATATCGACAAAATATCACGCCCCGATTATATATACATGTATCTGTATTTACATTGCTAACATCAGTGACTCCATTTACTTATCTCCATCTAATTCTGCGAGAGAAAAAAAATCGTACAAAAAACCCGTTATTGGCCCCTGTCCACATTTTCCTTGGCCACTCCTTATCAGATTTCCATCCTTGAAGTCATGCCATCATCTGCTAGGATAGGTTTAACCCAAAAAAATATGGAAATGAACTGCATGGAATGCTTTGACTAGGGTGCATCGACCACAATCCGGTCCAAGGTTCCTTAACCTGCCTGCCACTGACAACGGCCAAGATGCAAGAATATGGATGTGGGCGAGATTGAGATAATCAGATGCGGGCTAAGAGGTGTAGAGAAGCAGCTTGTTCACAAAGAGTTTATTTAATTAGGATGGGTGGTGGAGTTTGAATAGGAAAATGAAATTATGGCTATGTCAGTCTGAAAATCATTGCTTAATCACCAGTCTACACCACAATGCTGTGTACATTCGGTTGACCTTAATCCCAGTCCATATCGAAGTTCACGTCATAGTCTCAGTGGCTTCTATAAATCTAAGCATCCTTCAGCATATATCTGTTATATACCCGATTTAACTATTCATTCATCCCTCGATGAGACATTATTTGCGGATATTTTACTGTTACAGTGCACATATGCGATTCAATCCTTCCTGCCTTGTCTCGCAATCATGAAAACAGTGACAATTTTTCTGCATCACTGCTATAAATCCCGCTACATTGGCAGGAATAGAAGCATGACTAGACCTACCTTTAGCCAAACCCAGTAGCAGACTCGACTCTGGCCTGCTCCATAATGTCCGTTATATCCACTTTGAATCAGCTATAGTTTACAATCCGCATCCCGGCGCTTTTGTCCCCCTCACTAGAAGAAAACTTGGAGGGCGGGGTTGCCCTGAACATGGTTGGTCCTTTACCTTCGTTTGCATCTTATGAATCATGGTTTGGTGGCTTTTATGGATGTTCATCCTCGCCCGAGTTTCCCTCCCAACAAAACAAGCAAGAGTCAGGTACATTGCTAACTCGGGACGTCATTGGAACTAAATTATTGTTATAAATATACCCATTTTCTCGTTTGCTATTTAAATGTAGGCAAATTCCCGTCATCTTGACCTTGAGTGATTCTCTGCTTTCCTCTTGCTTTCATCAACATCTATATTTACTATACTTCTAGTCATCTTTCAAAACCCACAAAGAAGGAACAAGTCTGTCTCAATCTCGCCGTGATTGTTTATACATATCCGTTTTAAACAATTTCATCACCATCTTCTTAGCTGCTCACTATTACTTGCGTTTTGCTGTGACATCATCATCATTTCTGGAATCTCCTTAGATTTTGCTGTCATCTGCCCAGTTTTAGCTTTGAAAGGTTATTCAGCTATACTTTTCTTTCATTCCTTCCATAACATTGTAGTATCTCATCATACCACTGAACAAAAGCGTACCTATACGCTCTTCATCTTTGTTAGTACAGCGTGGCCATTCTTCCTCCTACTCAACCTGTTATCCCACATCTATTCTTCCTTGTATATATAACTTCCCTCGCTACAAACCACCCATAATGTCTCCTCATGTTGACGCTGGCCATCTCGAGTGCTCCTCTTCGGACAACACTTCCCCCGTCACCTACACCCCATCCACCACTAGTACCACAATTCGCACGCCCTCTGCACCTGCTCCTCTGGTCGATGATGTCCTTCCAGCTTCTCCCACTGACGAGATCCACGATCTGGTCTGTCTCGGCTTTGGTCCTGCTTCTCTATCTGTCGCCATCGCTACACACGATGCTGTCCTTGCTGGCCGCCATCTCACCGGATCCACCCGTCCTCCCAAAATTGCCTTTCTTGAGAAGCAAAACCAGTTTGCCTGGCATCCTGGTATGCTTCTCCCCGGTGCCAAAATGCAAATTTCCTTCATTAAAGATCTCGCCACCATGCGCGATCCCCGCTCTCGCTTCACCTATTTGAACTACCTGCACTCAGCTGGCCGCCTTGTTGACTTCATCAACCTGTCCACTTTCCTGCCTGCTCGCTCCGAGTTCGAGGACTATTTGCGCTGGTGTGCTGCCCATTTTGATCATTTGGTCCAATACAGCCGGGAGGCTATCTCGGTAACTCCTGATCCTAATCCCGAAGGCACTGCTGCAACCCGTACCTTCACAGTTCGCTCTCGCAACGTATATACTGGCCGTGTCACCACCATCCGCTCCCACAATGTTCTCATTGGTGTCGGCGGCCAGCCCAAGCTCCCTGAGGTTCTTGATATCAAGGACTCCCGCGTCGTTCACTCGTCGCAGTACTGTTCACGGATTCATAACTTGCTGAATGATCGCGACGCCCCTTATAAAATAGCTGTTGTAGGTGGTGGTCAGTCAGCTGCCGAGATTTTTGCCAACCTACAGACTCTATACCCAAACTCACGGACGTCTCTGATTATGCGTGCTGAATTCCTGCGCCCTTCAGATGATTCGCCCTTCATCAACTCTGTGTTCAACCCCGAGTTTACTCAAGAAGTTTGGGACCGTTCGCCCGAGTACCGCAAGTTCTTACTTACCGAGGCCCGCGCTACAAACTATGGTGTTGTGCGCCTAGAGTTGATTGAGGCTCTCTTTGAGCGCATGTACGAGCAGAAGCGCGAATTCGGGCCTGATGAGTCCCGCTGGCCTCACCGCATCCTCGGTGGCCGCAACATGACTCGCTTGGAACAGTCACCTAAGAGTCTGAAACTCCACATGGATACCTTCCTGGTCCCCAGTGATATCAAGCCGGTTGTAGATGGTCCCAAGGTCAGCAGGCATGGGGAGACTCTGGATCTGGACCTGATTATTGCAGCTACTGGATACCAGCGTCGGGCGCATGTTGACATCCTTAAGGATCTATGGGATTACCTGCCTACGAAGGCCGGTCATAGTAACTCGCCTTATGATGGATGGACGGTTGAGGTGGATGGGGAGAGAAAGGAGATGGCTGTTGACCGGGAGTATAGAGTCAAGTTTTTGCCTGGGAAGGTTGAGGAAGGTTCAGGAATCTATCTCCAAGGCTGTTGCGAGGGCACTCACGGTGTAAGTTACCATCCTCGGTTTTAGCACATCATGATCATCTGTCAAGACTATGGCTAACATATATTTATTCTAGATCTCGGATACTCTCCTCTCAGTTTTGTCTATCCGTTCTGGTGAGATTGTTGACGCTGTCTTCAAGAACTAGGAGCCTCTTCCTCAAATCACCTTTTGCCAAAACTGCCTCTGGCATGAAGAGCGTTATGTTACCCAGGATACCCTCACCTTCACACCATAAAACCTAAAAGGTCATGATACCATGATAGTTATCAGATCCTATCATCTATGATAGTCGCTGTAGGAATGGCATTTTTATGTGTTTTCGATGTATTCTTTTTTCTCTTTCGATTTTTAGTTCGCTACGTGTAGCAGGATGGAATAGTCTTTTGTTTTGATATTTTAGTCTATAATTAACATTGGCTTTGCTTAAGCTCATAGCATTTACCATCTTATGGTGTTGTTATCATAACTATTATCTATTCCGCTTTATTTGATGTGGTCTATGTACCCAAGATACCAGATGGATATGGTTGAAATTTCCTCATGACATGTCATAAATCGCATGCGGCTTGTTACATAATCAGTCATTCCTGAGAAACGATAAGTAACAACCCCAATCATGATAGTTAATCACAATTACGTTCCACTAGTTAGAATTTCTCATTGTCATCCCAACCCATCAGCTCAGATTACATCATCCTCATACATAACATATGTTACATACACACACCCTCCCTGTGCTAGCCTTACCCGGTATATCTTCCCTTCGGGATGACCATCAGACCAATTCAGCCATTTCCCTATTCGGGTTTCATTTAGCCTCTCATAATCCTTGCCTTCCATACACTTACCCCGCACAGTATCCCTCCAGATCTCCGGCTACAATATATTATTTAATTACATTATATCAAAACCATTTGGCTTCCAGACGACGACCTTGAGACAGCCACATTTTGGAAGAGTACATTATATAAAGTATTGATTTTCATTGGTTAAAATTAATTGTGAGTCGTTGTCTTATTCAAAATACAGAGTGTAGAATTACTTATCATGTGATTGTAATATCAATTATCAACATTACACTCCTTCACATTACAGCTCCATCCCCAACTTAATTCTCGCGTTGCACGAGTTTTATCCTTTGGCAACTGTCAGTAGCTTAACTGACGGCTGGCAAGATTGCCAAAAACGAAAAAAAAAAATTATGAGGTTTCAGGGCCATGATTCGTTGAATGACTTACACGCCATTTGTAAGGTTGGACACACGAACTTGTTTCAGACTCCGATAATGGTATCAAGTTGATTTGAAAGCTCCATGCATGAAATGGGCACAGGTATACTAATCAGGCAAAAGGATCATGAACTTTGAGTGCACTATATAAAAATTGTAAAATGAATAAATCATGAGAAATTAATTATTGCCAAAAGGAAAAGAAAAAAAGGATTTTGTCTGTATATTGTTGTTTAGATCTATCAACTGTCAAATCACCAATATCAAACCACTAACTAGTCCATTATTTACAGAGGCTTGGAAGCCCAGCCCAGTGTTTTGTTCCCTCCATCAAAAACAACAAAGGCAGCCTTCAATGCAACATCACCAAAGATGTTGGTACCAATGGAATCGCTCGACTGCATGCCACCGAAGCATGTGGCGCTCCCAGCAGCAACCGGTGCGAAGTTCATGAACGCACCAGGAATAGTGACCATACTGCCACCAGCCTCGAACGAGAAATCAGGCGGTGTCGCCGAGCACGGGAAGACGAAGCCACCCTGTCTGCGGTCAAAAGCCGCACCCTTGATATTCTTGTAGTAGGCAACATTGACGGCGTTGGGGAGCATCAGAAGGGTGGTGCCAGTGTCAGCAATGCCAGTGATCTTAGCAGCCTGTGCGGGGCCGCCGCCGACAGCAAAGCCCTTGGATGTGAAGGTCCAGAAACCCTTAGATGAATCCACGGGGGTGTAGGCGATAGTACCGTTGTGGGCCTTGTCGTCAATGAAGCCGAAGTTGTACTTGCCAGGAGCATTGTGTTTCAGATCAGCCGTAAACACGGGCTGCGAAAGGTTGCCAATGGCCGAGTCGAAGAAGGTCTTCTGCTTCTTGGGCTGCACAGTGTTAATGGTCGAGAAGGCCAAACCCAAAAGGCCGGAAAGCTTCTTCTCCTTGGTGAACTCGTCGGAAACCTTGGTGGCCGACTCAACGGCCTGACTCTGTACAGTCATGCCGCCAACCGAGACAACATCCATGAAGACATCACCTGAAGAGCTCGACCCATCACCATACGAGATCGACCAAGTCGACCCTGTAAGCTTTTTAGCAGTGCTCGAGTCCTTGGGGTTATACAAAGTCTGGCCATTGACATCCTGCGCGGCCGTCTCGCTAGAGAACACCCACAGATCTGAAGATCCCGTGTCAAAATCCAGCATCAGCGTCTGCGGCGGTGTACCCACCTGCACGGGAGTGAGATACTCGGAGTCGGTCTTGTCGACTGGGGTAGTCGTAGCCGAACCAGTACCTGAAGCCTGGCGCTTCTTAATTCTGTTGACAGCGGTAGCCAGCGAATCGGGCATAGTTGCACCATACTTCTTGTATGCTGAAGCGAGAGCCAGAGGACCGTTGCGCTTGAAGTTTTCGTTGCGGACCTGGTGGACAGAGTAGGTACCGGCAGCAGGAGCAGCGATAGGAACGGGGGCAGGGTAAGGGGCGGCCAGCGCAACCTGCGAGATGGCAACGGAGGCCAAGAGCAGGGAGGAAAGAGAAGGAGACATTTTGAAATAAGAGAGAGAAGTAAATACAGAGTAAGAGTAGATAGGTAGATCGATAAGGTGGGAATCGTTAAAAACGGGAAGAAATGACGTAAACAAAATATTAAGACAATGTGAAGAAAGTGGGGGATCGAGGAACTAGCCTGCAAGACACGAAATGAACCGCTTTGAAAGCGTTTTAACAAGAAAAAGAAGAAAAGAAAAGAAAAGAAACGAAGTTTCCTTGTTGGCAAATTCAGAGACTAAAGATTGATGAGAGCTCGTCTACAGAATAAACTTCCAAGAAATCCCGTCTAGACTTTGCGGGGAATACGGCCCCTCTTATACAGAACTAGTACCTATCAGGGACGCATGCACTTTCTGGTGTTTGTATGGTTGGCGGCCACCTGAAGTGTGCGGGTCTCCGTATACAATCCTGGCTATGCTAGTCTAAGTCGGGAATCCCTTAGCTCTGTGTTTCCAAGTACGCAGGTTTGGCCGGCTTGCAGACTCATGTCATGTGCTGATACACCAACGGTCAAGGGGTGGGCACACGGATAGTCAGGTAAATGGACATATAATGCAGGGTCTTGGTGGTCGGTGGTTAGTTTAATGCTACGACAGTTGGTGTGTCTACCCTAGGATACTACGACGGGAGCCGTATCTAATTGAAAACTCACCCACTTTGGAAAAGCAAATTTCATGAGGGATCCGGGATCCGGATTGCTCAGCGGCAGTTTCCTCACTTCTGAAGTTTCAATAGGGACTGGGGTAGCCAGGAGGCCTTTGCACCACCATTGATTGGATCAGGTATATTGGAGGGTGTCTATGCAGGGGACACATCGCCATGTTAGTGGCCTGGATTGGGACGTGACTGTTTGATATGCAAGCTCAAATACCAACGAATTGACTTAGGCAACATTGACAGATAACATTATGAGGAGTAGTGATCTGCCTCTTCACTTCCCATATCTCAAGAAGCCATGATCTTAAGCTCTCATATAAGTTCTACCCTAAAAAGAATGCTCGACACAGCCGCATGGGCCTTCGCACACTCACTATCCCTCACTCATATGCCTCGCCACCTCCTCTACTCGCTCGACCTTTCAAACTGCCTGATTTACCATGCTGCTTTTACCAACACCAAACTGCCTAGAAAATGCCCAATAGGGTGAAGACCTGGGACGAGAATCATCATGGAGCACTTCTTAGTTTTGCTGTAGAAGTTTAATTAGAGATTGCTGCCTGAGAAAATACAAATTCTATGTCAAGTTAAAGGATCTTGTGACGTCAGGTGTAGTTAGAAACTGAAGTCGGGTATCTGATTAGGCATATGCCATCCCCAGATTGCCAAGATATGTCGCCAAGAGATTCATCCCACAAGAGGCTCACGGACAATGATCAAGACTCTTGTTTGCAGAAAATAATGTTAAACCCTTTACTGACGTTCAGTCTGCCAAGAGAAACTCCCGCCTTGGCAAAGCTGAACAGGTCAGATCACAAAATACCGATCACTTGTCACCGCCTTGGCATTTTGAGTTGATGCTCGTCTATGGCTCATTATTTACAGGAGATGCAAACAAAGATCCTGACACCGAAGACAGGCGTCGAGTCAACCAGTGCGTGATACCCGACGTAACTTAATACTACGACACCGAAGACACAGAAGTCAATTTCACAGGATAATTACCCCGATATGCACGATAGAGAGATATATCCTCATTATTCCAGGGACTATCTATTTACAGTAAAGTTGCATTAAAGCTTAGCCCGTTGTCTCTGTTTCCTTTTTATTATTTCTAGTCACCTAAATTTGAGTAGTATACTTTTGCTCTTCAGAAAGTACCTGATACCCCCTAGTCTCTCTTGACACAAGCGCCAAACCGCCCTGTTCCGAAAATCCACGTCACTCCTTCGTCTTCAAGTCCTCGTCACAAGCTGTGACCCCGGAAGTGTTTTGTTCAAAGCCTTGTCTAAGTTGTTCCTGATATTTCATAGACCTGAGCAAGACCCAAGTAGGCCTTCGCTCGAATATCGACCACATTGAATGAGTAAGCAAGTTAATGAACAGGATCAAGACGTGATTTAGTCAGGAAATGAGTTTTTGGGTCCGTGGTAACTATGTTGATGGTATATCTGCATGATCTGTCGTGTTAGAATGTTAAGGCGTAAATTTAAAATGAGATAGGGTCTGTTCGCTGAACAGAGGGGATCAAGTTTAGAGACCAGCAAATTTCAAACTAAGTAGCGAGGCATAAATTGATGGAAGAAGCGGTCAATAATAGGGTTACATACTTGAATATCAAGCAACCAACATATGACATCACCACCTCAAACCCTAAACATAACCCTCGTCTGAAACGTCATAGCTGCGCCGCCTTCTACCGCTTCAATCTTGAGAATAATCATTTATCGCCGCCATCTAATCCCTCATATCTTTACTTTAGTCCATCATCAAATCATCTAGTTCTGCACACTTCATCAATCAATCGCTTCATCCCGTAGGTACCGTGGTTGCTGATCCCCCCCTCTCATATTTAATCCCCCGCTAATTATGTACAACACAGCCTGATACCTAAAAAACAACCCAACATCTACCTCCCTTATCGCAATCAAAATGGCCTGCTCTTCACGTTCCGGCCCCGTCAACCACACAGGTCCTGGCTCTGCCGCTACCTCCATCGCTGAGTCCATGGTTAAGACCGATGGTGGAAAGACCAAGTGCATTCAGTGTGGGGACTATGAATGCTGCTGCCTCCCGATTCCGTGTACGATCATGTAAGCACTGAAGCTAGAGAACACGAAACAACGTCTCACGAATCTACGAAGTCAATATATCATCCAATTCAACTGTTGAATCAACTGTTATATCAATTGATCAATAATATGTTCAACTCACAATAATACCTGAAATTCCTTTTATGTCCTCGAAATCAAATCTAGCACAACCACCCCAAAAACCATGATACATGTATATGCTGATGTATTGTCCCAAAAACTCCAAACGCCCTCGTAAGCCAAGAATCGTGAACTGGCTTACATGCCAATGCCCATCCCTATATCAACACCACCGACTTCTACTCCGACATGGTTTTCCTCATGATTTTCCACATGGCTTCCCCCTTGATTTCCCACGTGGCTGCCCACATTGACATGTCCAACCATCCCCAAATTGCCCCCAAACAGTAATTCATCTGCCGATACCCACATCTCAGCCATCCTCTTATCTTTGGTCGTCTCCCGAGAACCATCTGTCCCCACAACTACATTACCAGCCGTCTCCGGTACCTCCAAGCTTCCTAACCCTTCTAAGACACTTCTCGCCTTTTCCACCTGTGCATTAACCGCCGTTGTCTCTCCCCGTACCTTATCCAATCTCGCTTGCATCATTCCAATTACCTGCTCTCTTGCTTGATGTGGCCGGTATTCGTTTAACACATGATGGAAGTTGATAAATAGGGTATTTAGATCTACCAATTTCTCCGTTGCTGCTGCCGGATCGATAGACATTTGACCCATCAGCTCGAGGAAGTTCAAAAGTAGGGATTTAGCTAGTTTTTTAAGTTCTAGCGCTCGGTCAATATGTGCTGTTTCTCGGGAAGCGGAGCCGGCAGTCAGAGCGGAGGGTGGAGGACCGAGTCGTTCCATGCCTTGTTCTTCGAGTGTGGGTAGCTTGTCATCGAGCTATGATGATAAAATATGGTTAGTTTCAGCGCCACAGTTAACCTCAAGACGTTATACTTACTGAGTATAGCCCACCGAAAACTCTCCACTTCCCATCCACAGGTTCAGCTGGCGGTTGAAGATATTGCAACTCTTTTGGCACAGCCAAACTTCCCCCCGCCTCTCCTCCTGGACTGTCTCCCGGGGTCGCTTCTCTGATCTTCTTAACCTTTTCAAGGTTCTCCACTGTGAACGCCTTCCAAAACGGCGGAGGGTCTGGCAATTGACCAGCAAGCGCTGCGCGCGCCTGATTTGAGTCGTCGGCCATGATCGTGGCCTATTTGTATGCTCTTGATTGGTCGCAACCAGCTGTGGTTGATAGAAAAAGTATAGAAGCGATGGTGACAGGATATTCCAGAGGAACTCCACATGTAATTGGACCGTAAATAGGCGGATTTAACGTCCGGCGCGGATTGGACGATGTAGTTGTTATTGAATTTGCGCAGATGTGCTGGGGTTTTGCGATGATGGGTGGGCAAGACCCTTATGTTTAGATCATACCCTAAACCCATGCCCAATTTGAAATATCACGTGATTTGATTATATTTCCCTTAGGGTTTCTTTGCCTCCATCACCCCAACCTCCATGATTGAACAATGACCACATATCCATAAATAGAGACATTAACCTAACTTAGGTTCAATTTATTTCATTTCATCTCATTTACCGTGGCCTTACTATGTCAGACGCTCGCTCCCTTCTCCGGCAACAACAAGCCACCCGCCGCATCAATCACCCACTCGCTGTCTACTCCTCCAACGGCCTCCTTACTTGCCTCCTGTGTGACCTCCCTATCAAGACCGAGTCGCTATGGCTTCCCCATACACGCTCGCCTAGCCACCGGGCTCGAATAACAGCACAAGAATCCGATAAACCGTCGACGTCCCAACAGACGCAGAAAAGACCACTAAATGAGGAAGATATCGAAGACGTTGAGATGAATGGGATGTCGCCTAACAAGAGATTGAGGCCGGAAGCATTAATAGTTGACGGCGGAGGTGGTGAAAAGCCCAGGAGGTTGTCAGGGGCTCCTGGGGTTGGGCAAGAAATCTTGATGGCTTCAAGGCCGGCGACGCCAGGACGGGGTACAATGGTTGGTCTGGGAGATCTAAGTGGTACGACGGGGGATTATGTACCGAAGTTAGGCCAAGAGACCATGAAAGATGATGTTGACGTTGATGAGATGTTTGCAGAGTTCGAAGCGGATATTGCGGGCACGACGGCACCTCACGCTTTCACGGCTACTGCAGCCACTATATCAGGCAAGGCGATGACCAAGGATGAAATTGAGCAAGATAGAGAAGCCCGGGAGGCTGCAGCTGCGGCGGAGCCTACGGAGAAGAAGGAAACGGCAGCAGTGCGAATTGCTGAGGAGAAGGAAGAAGCAGCTAGGCAGCTTGAGGAAGAATTTGAAGAAATGGAAGAGTTGGAAAGGAAAGTAAGGGAGTTGAAGGAACGCCGGAGGGTTTTGAAAGAGGCGGAGGCCAAGGCGAGTGCGAAGGAGCAAGCGGGAGAGGAGGAAGAGGACAAAAGGGATAAACGGAACAAGGAGGATGAAGAGAAAGATAAAGACGAAGATGAAGACGATAGCGATAGTGATGATAACGATGACGATTGGGCAGGCTTTCGGTTTAAGGGGGCCATCAACTAATAAAAGAGAGACCAGACTAGATACCCAGCAGATTCCGGCTGCATCCACCACAATATATTATAGACAGGCTGATGTACCTCACTCACTTGAGCTTTGCCACTTAAGACTCCACCCGAACAAATACCATCTGCCTATATCCCATCTCTGTGTTCACTCCTCATAGCGGCAATCCAAAAGTTTGGTAGTATGTACTTGATATAAAAGTAACAAAAGGCAAAAAACACATCTTGTGTTTCTGGCAACAAAAATCAAAACATACAACACCGGGTATTCCCACGTGGTCACCCACCGTAGTACTAATCCAGCGCTCTGCGGCTTGACTATGGGGGAGCAGACGGGACCCCGTATTTTCCGCAGGCTATGGTCGTATGTGCTAAGTTGCTCCCTGGGAAGTGTATATGAAAGATGAGTTGCCTCAAGTGTCCTGTACCTGGGGTACGGGAGTCTCCGGACTACAGTCGTCTTGTGGAAGGCTCACATATAGGCAGCGCAGACGTCCTCACACTCTGTCCGGTAACCACTTAAGTGTAAGCCCGGCGTCATATGCTTCCCGGAGTCTTGGTAGACGTAAAATAGTAATCAAATCAAATCAAATCAAGTGTCCTATAGGCAGAGTAGACGGCCCCATTCTCTCCGGTAACAAATCTGGCGTCTCATAATCTTTGCGATATTAGCAGACGTAACTTAAACCAACCAACTAGTATTCTTTCCCTAACCACTTGGGTGTATATCCGGCGTCGTATACTTCATGCTAGCACTGTTAGATAAGAAAAAATGAATCAATCAAACTCGAGTGTTCCATACAGAAAATATATTTGTACTCCCTTGCTGACATCTAATCCGGCTTTAAATATCAAGGGTTAGATACCAAGAGCTAGGGTTCCATACATCATCACCGCGTATTAACCCTAATATCAATGCGAAGCTCAAGAAATGACGTCGCCAAAACTCAGCCAATGATCGTGATCAGCATTTAAACCTGGATTGTAGTAGCATATGCCATTAATGTTGCCTAATCCATATTATTTTCATTGAGTGCTTATGTCTCCTAATTCCGCTTACTTCATAATCTGTCATCTTCCAACTACACTTCCCCCCCTCTTCGGCCCTCCACTACACACATGTAATGGCCCACCCACCAACACCCACCATCGATGAGCCCTCTCTTCCATCTCGCAATGGTACACCGCCTCCATACCCATCAATTCATATACAATCGGCGACACCGCTGAAGTCAAGCTTCTCTCATACTGGCGACCAAACTTCTTTAACTAGCCCTGACGATGAGTCCGCGGACACCTCTTATGGCGACGATGAAGAATCGTCGGAATCACCTGATGACCGACCCGAAGAAAGATCTATTGGTTCAATGCCGTCGCCTCCAGTTTCAATATCCGTACCAATCAGCACTCCAGTGTCTACCGAGATGATCCTGGAAACACCACCATTGTTTCCAGATCGACGGAGATCTCGATCGCCAGAGAAGGCTTCTCGACGACAAACTATTTCCGACCCGCAAACTCAATTCTTCAATACTCATTCTATAACGCCTCCACCAGATACCCAAGCGTCTGGTGATGGAATCTCAGGCCCACCACCATCAAAACCTCGCAGCAACGGACTTTCACCCCTTGACCTCCAGCTTCTCCGCCAAGCTATGCTCGCACCGAAAACACCCTTATCTCACTCAATCGAGTCAGCTATTGAACCTCGGAATCAAGCCCTTCCATCTCCCACAGAAACTCAGCCTTCGGTTCCCACAATAGCATCACGGGCTGATTTACCACGAAGAGCATTTCGAAACTTGAGTTCTCCACCTATAAATCGTCGCCAGCAGTCACCATCGCCACGTCGGATGTCTAATGGACCGTACACTGGCGAAGGCTATCGATATCGGAATCCAGGATTATCACTCCCTCTTGGGAAAATGGACGTGCGTGATTCAGAAGCTATCCGGTACCCACACCGACCACGTAGTGCTGTGATCAACCCGACCGCATTTATAATTCCGGACAGCCGGAAAGTTGACGGGCATCCAGAGAAATATGCCATTGAGGAGACAAGGCTCCCACTACCGCCGATGTCTTTACCAGTCCACCTTGAACTTGAACTGGCGGCAGCAAGACCAACACAGGGATATATCTATCGGCCGACTGAGTGTGATGAGCCATACGAAAGTATGGCCGTGAAGTTTAACAGACTTAAGAACATGTTGCTTCTCCCACCATATCTCGAGCGAACCCTGGTCTTTGGAGTATTGGCTTGTTTGGATGCGTGGCTATATACATTTACAATTCTTCCAGTGAGGTTCTTTGCGGCTTTATGGGTTTTAGTTCAGTGGTGGGGATATGTTGTGCTCAAAGAGATTCACTGGATTACTGGATTTGTTTGGTATGGGATTGGGCGTCTTTGGAAGCGAGCGTGGAGATCCAAGGAGGAGAGAGAACGAGACCGTGAAAGAGTTAGGAGGGGTGCCGTTGATCCAGCAAAGTCGATATTACTTAAGCGAATATCCCATCTGAATAACCGGCGGCCCCGCTCCCACTCGCATTCAGCATTCCGCCATAAACGAACCAAGTCAGAACCATCGGCGTTGTCATCGTTTCATAAAGCGGATTTACTACAGGGTGCCGTTATACTTTGTAGCTGCGTGGCCATGATGAAACTAGATGGCAGCCGCATGTATCATTTTGTTCGAGGGCAGAGTGACATCAAGCTTTATGTTATATTTAACATCTTGGAAGTTGGTGACAAGTTACTATCAGCGGTTGGCCAAGATGTACTTGAGTGCTTATTCTCCTCCGAGACTTTATCTCGAAATTCTCAAGGACGCTCTAAGGTTTTGATGCCAATGGGAATGTTTCTGTTGGCCCTATTATATACGGTTGTTCACGCGGGCACCTTATATCTCCACACCATCACTTTGAATGTTGCCGTTAATTCATATTCGAACGCTTTATTGACGCTATTGATGAGCAACCAGTTCGTTGAAGTCAAGAGTACCGTATTCAAACGGTTTGAAAAAGACAATCTTTTCCAACTGACGTGTGCCGATGTTGTTGAGCGGTTTCAACTAATGGTAATGCTCGGGATCATAGGCCTACGTAACGTGGTGGAAATGGGTGGATTGTCGGTGCCGGTGGGGAAGTCAGGGGAGTCTATGCCTATACATAGTCCAAGTATTCTGCCGCACGCGTTTACCGTGTTGCCGAGTTGGCTGTTGAGTGGAGAAGTACTCAGCCCATTTGTGATTGTTGTGGCGAGTGAGGTATTTGTTGATGCCATCAAGCATTCATATATTGGCCGATTCAATAGTATCAAGCCAGGGTTTTACGCTAGGATATTGGATATCCTTTGTAAGGATTACTACACAGATGTCAGTCTACCTTCATAACCCATAACCATCCCTTCTTTTCATATCACCGATGTACTGAAAGCTAACAATTCTAGGCCTTTGTCACACCTTCATTAACTCGCCGCCTCGGTCTTGCAACCATTCCATTATCTTGCCTATTCATCCGTGCTTCAATGCAAACCTACCACATGTTTCTTTCCACGCACCTCGCGTCTCCACTCCCTCCATCACCCTCGGCATCTACTGCCCTCGCGCAAGAATCTGCAGCGCCATCCCAGGCCATCATCGAGGCCTTCTCCAAGTTTGATGAGCTAATTCGAGATTCCCTCGGTCGCTCAGTTCATGGGGATTTGCCTGGAACAGAGAAAGTATATTGGTGGACGTGGACCAGCGATGACCTGATTGCATTGTTAACAATGCTTGTTGTGTTCTTTATTGTCTTCCTAGTTGCTCTTATCATGAAGTTGCTCCTAGGCATGTTCTTGCTCCATTACTCACGCAACCGCTACGAAGGATGGCTTGCTGATGAAGCCATGGCGAAGAAAGAAGATTGGGATGCAGGGAGCAAGAGGGTTGGGGGCTACGGGATGGTTGAAGTCACTGAGGAGAAAAAACGCCATATTGGGCGGGATGCCACGGAGGGAGCAAAGAGAGGGAACAAAGGAAAAGGGTCGGATTTCGCGCGAGTTTCAAGATATGAGATGGTAGCTAAGAGGATTTGGTGAGAATATTACATTGGCATTGTTAAAATGCTATTGGTGTCTGTTATGCCATTTATTGCTCTATCTCAAATAATTTGGTCTTGTGTAACAACTATTTCTTGCTTGCTAACCTTCTCCCAGAATCTCCTCAACCTCCAAACTCGTCCCGTTCCCCTCTCGACATCTCTCTTCCTGACGCTCTCTTGTTTCACTTTCATCCTTCCTGCCCAAACCCCACTAACCCACCTGTTTAAAACCCCCCTAACCATCTCCCTCTCGATCCGGAGTTTCTTCTCTACTAATGCAGGTGATAGATGCACTGGCGCCATACCTGGTACACACTCCTTTGGAATTAATGACCTTGCAACTAGTGATTCGATAGGAGGGCGAGAAGATAACCGGCGGGATAAATGGATTGTTGTCAAGGAGCGACCTAGGCGTTGCGATAGAAGGGTTGTTGGTGTGTGGATTATGCGGCGGGTTAGCAAGTCGGTATGAGTTGGTCGCATGGGATGAGTAAGCATAGGCGGGAGGAGAATTCGAACGGATTGAAGCCGGTAATGGGTTAAAATAGGTGTTAGGGAAAGATTGCGGAGGTGGCGGGATGTCTGCAACTTGTCAGGATCGTCCTGTCAATATAGTTAAGCCATATGATTACTTACTCTGGAGATACGCAAAAGATCGTCAACATCTAATAGTAGCAAAACGGCACATAGGATCTCATTAGGTAGATCAACAAGAATTATTGGACGCCGCGGTTCACTAATCAATAATAGACCCAAGGCGGCAGCTTCTAGCCCAATACCTTCAACTCCCAACCGGCTATTTGCCGGTCGGGAATCTTTCCTTTTCACAACTATGTCCATTTTTGTTGCAAGAATGAAGATGTGATGTAATGCAAAGATACGTTGGGCTGCAAGGGCAATGTATCCTAAATAACATACAATATAATATTGGATAATTGCACCGTCAGTCGAGTATGTGAACGAACTTGAGGCCCAGGATCCTAGCCTAGCAACGACTTGCCTGCAAAAGATATTATACAGGCAATGTAAACAGGGCGGATATCCAACACCTATGTGTTGGCCGACCGCTTTACCTGGCCTTCAACCCACAAGTGAGACACACAGATATAAAAGAAAAAGTCAAGTGTGTTTCTTATATTCACAACGGAAACCTGCCACAAGAAGTCCTCTGCACAATTGTGCTCAGTAGCGTAGAAAAAGGCCCTCGAGTTGGATAGTATTTTCCTTTGGACGCAACGGGAGTGAGACAATATATCCACTCAGGATCTTGGAGCCTAACGGGTCGTCGTAAATGGCCGGCCGATGTCCAGGGTTGGATGCAGATTGTGCTAGAAAGCAGAAATTAACGAGAAACGTTGGCTATTGCCAGTAGTTTTTTCGCGACGAAAATGGGGTCATTCGCTAATAACAGTATCTTGTCTATGCACATCACTTCTCCACACTAATCGGAGCGACGATGTTGAAAGTGGGGCCGGGTATCAGATATCGCGGGGATTGTTTTAAGAAGGAGCACGAATGACTTTAAATGTTGGGCGTTTAGTTTTGAAATAAGAAGGGTGATGTTGAGAAACTATTTAAAGATGAAATGGGCTCTGTGTTGATTTATTGATGTTTGTCCATCTAAGAAGAAATGAAAGAAAATATAGAAAAGAGGGAGTTAATTGGGAATGCAATACGCTGGGTGTTTTAAAAATGTTGAATTTGGCACTGAGGAGACTGGGAACTAGGGTGACAAGAGGGATTTGATTGGTTGGATTGCCAACTGATTTCCATGATTGTAAGAGGTTTATGGTGTCCCACAGTCTTGAATATGTGATACAGATTTGCGTGCGGAGGCTATGGCAGGAATGATATGCGATATCTCAGAGTAGAAAACCAAAACTACAAATCCCCGTGACATTTAGCCAAATGGGTGGTAACTATGAAGCAGCACATAACCTGTGACGTAGCCACATTACATATTACCCATGTCCACTTAAGCCCACACCTAACATCCCATGTCGTCCCCTGTCACCTCACCATGTCCTCAACGCACCATCGTGCCCTCGTCCGACCATCGCGAAAATCCAACACCGAGTTTTTCTTTTTATCTGCAAACCTATCTAGAAACACAGAGAGAATCCTGGCCGCCCGAAAAGGCCGCAGCCCAATCAGACAAGGCGAGTTGGGCTAGAGAGAGAAGAAGGGCTGGATGCGAAGGCCTAATGGAGAATGATTGTTGCATGGAGAATGTTAGTTCATGAAGCTGTGGTGAAGATTGGGCGGGGGTATCCTTGCTCAACAAAGACGAGAGGTGACACGGTGAGTGCGATGTTATAAGGGTCCGAGATGATGCTCAGTGAATACAGGTGGGTCTTCGATCTATATACAAGTCCAAATGCAAGTGATAAGGATAGTTAGTCTTCTACTGCTACAGGTAGACACAACGATTGTTAATGGAAAAAGGTATAACATGATCTGAATACATCACTAGCAAACTTTAGGGTTAATCAGGAAAACTGAAAGTATAACTAGTCCTGCAGTATCTACTGGATCGTGAACAAAATTCCACATCACAAGTTCCTGCATGTAGACAACTAACATCATTGTTCTCTAAGTACTACTATATTCGATGCACTAATATGCTAACAGATAATATTTATCCAATCTTGTCAATATATTCACATTATTAACATGTGAACACTTACTTATACCTACTTCCTTACCCCTCCACCAATAAGTTCCATCCCGGTCCAACAGCACCATCACCTCCATCAAGTCTCCCGCATCCCTCCGCCTCATATTAACGCCCCAGCTAGCCAATCCGCGTTTGCCAGGTTTCTGTCCCAAAACCATCCTCGCCACGTCATAGATGCAACGCTGTACTGGCAGCTCATCATTGTCTGTTGGGCTATCTGTCTTGTCCACCAAATATTTTCTCCATGTTCCTATAGACCTCCTACAGCTCTAGCTGTGATACTATGTTCACGCCCATTAACTTACATAAAATGAAATCAAGCTCCTTGAGCCCATGTCAGACAACTTCAACCAACTCTGACGATCTATAAAAGTGTAGTGCTGTCAACCCCTGCCCCACTGTTCTGCCGTTGTTCCCGGGCATAGTCGGTTACCTTTATAGCCTCCCGAAACAACTAAAACCCCTGCTTTTCACCGAGAATCTTGCATTTTCTGCATATTTGGGGGCCGAGAAATATAGGGCGGGCATGGTAATATGGCCAACCAGAGGGTTCCACTAGATGAGGTATGTTAGACATACGGTTGGGTAGCTTAGACAGCAGTGGATACACTTTCTGAGGGGTGGGCTCGGGAATAGACACTATTAGATAGTACAAGAGTGTTCTAGAAGGTAGAGAAGTGGAGGGGCTATGTGGTTGTGATATTAAAATTAGGTTGTCTACATGGCGCATTGGGTACCCAGTCCAGAAGTACAAGCCAGTTGGGTTTAAGTGCTGAGTTAATTACTTAGTATACTCAGAATACTTACTAAACAAGAGAATATGTGTTTATATATTGCCATATTTTGCTATCCAAAAAGAAATAAATTATATTTATCTTGATAGCTTGTATCTTATGTGCCCTACCTTCCGGTGAGGCCACCCGGGGCCTGAGACGATCAATACTTGGCTTAAAAGGTCAATAACATAAATAGTTCAAATTCACTACGTATCGTGGTCCTTAAGCCAAGTTTCTGTAACAGCATCTACTAAACTATATGGTCCTCCTGTTTCCTGAATATTGTCGTGACCTCGTTTACCTAGACTCCCACGAGCTAGCCAGAACTCGCCCATAGATAATTGTGAGCTACCTATAACTTCTGTAAATTTCATTCAACACATATATTCTATACCCCTTATTGTATTTCTGTATTTGTCTCAACCTCATGTCACCGTACCGTAGTCTAAGGCTCTAATCTAATGGTCAACACGGCCACCAAAACCGGCCACTCCCCCATCCTCACACCCTCTTAATGCAGCACATGGAGCTAGCTATAAACATAGGTCCATCCTAATTTGTCCAGTCTTGTAAAAGTGGCTACCCCGTTTATCTTCCATCGCTTCACATGGTGTGTAAATCAGGCACAAAGTCACTCATCCGGCCCCATTGTGTCAAGATGATATGCCGAGGGCTTGCCAGACCAGGAACAGATAGTTAGAATTGCTACTGAAGTATGCACACCTCACTTATTGGGGGATTATAAGCGGCGATGAGGCTACGGACACACCCGGCGGGGACCGCAGCTTTGTGACCCGATTGACTCGCTGTCCTCGGATAAGGTATTTACTCCATGTATGACTCGCTTCAAACGGCCATGACACGAAAATACCGATATAATCTTGTTGTCACGGGGTGGGCAATATCTTCTACACTCCCCAGCACCTTAATATGCATTCGTTGGCGGTCACATTATCTGCGTGTGCTGTTCTCTGAATGTATGTCTTGTTTCGGGATGTGTATTGCTTCGTCAGACCAGTTGGTCGTATACGGATTCCCTTAATGATGAAGTTGGCCCCTTCAATGGGTTGGAACTGTTTAAATAGTCACAGTTTCCCAATGTTGCGAGCATCTTTATTGTCTAGAGCAATAATATCATCATCAGCATCATTATTATCATTATCATCATCATAATCGCCATCATAACCATCATCATTACTATCATATGCATAATAGCCATCCACACCATCACCATATTTTACATACATTTCCTTGTATAGAGCAACGTGTTTAGACTACCCAGTACCATATTTTATATTCCTGATATCCGCTTGCTATCGCAGCGTAATTTCATTTGTGAGTCGCTGTCAATGCAATACTCTGCCAATCATGATGCTAGATAGTTGCCACCAAACACCAGGAATTTGTGCTACTTTTATTATGCGCTCTTTCTTGGTGATTCTGTCAAGTGCCGAATTCTACTCGGTGGAGACCCAAGTCTCCACTGTACCTCCACACAGCGAGTGTCGCCACAAACAGCGCCTCTATCCCCTCCATTTCGTCCCCGCTGCCTGATACGGGACTGTCCACGTAAAACGCAAGATCGAGCTATTTTGGCCACTTCCTGATATCTCACCCTTACTGACAAATGACCATTCATATAGCTCTTAAAGCCCGCCGGCCGAGCTCCAATAATCATCACCATGTGCTTTTACGACCAAATTATCTACACTTGTGGCTACTGGCGCTGGGACAAATTCCGCGCTCGGTGCCCCGCCGAACACCGCACCGGTGAAACCTGCGGCATGAAGCTTGTCCAAAGCAATATTGAACGTCTGCGCGCTTGTCCTATCTGTGACAGAATTGGACCCAAGCAACGACGCCTCTTCAACATGATTGAGAACTTGAACCGGTGGCACGGCCATAGAGATCGCAAGGCCAGCTACGAGCGAGAACAAGAACAGTACATTGAGGTTTACAACGAGTGGCTGGAGTTGATACAAGAACATAACAAGAGAACTCACCCAGGAGACCCTATTATCTACTGGCCGGGTTCGGAGTATGCGCAGTATCCGATAGAATTTGTAAGGATGATGTCGCCAGCAGAGTTGGGGTTTTAGGACCAGAGGGGTAGACAGGTACGAGTGATCAAGTAATAACTGAAGCTAGGTGGCGATGGAGCCAACTCAAGGTTATAATCTGAGTTATCGCAATGTATTGCATCATGAATTGATATTGGCAAGCTACATAAAATCTAGAATACCTTAATACAGACAATGCATGTTTCATAAGCTATGCTTATTTAATTTGCAGTTAATTGCCGAGTTTTTTTTTTTTTTTCCTGCGGGGATGACCATTGGCTTGCTTCAATCCTCATTCCTCGGCATTGTTTCTACCAAAGTAGTTACATTGAATGTATTCAACAAAGATGTTGTGCATTTGTGGAACTCGCTCATCCCTCTAATGTTCCTTTCGGCCCACAGTGGGGCGATGAGTCGACCCAAGAGACACGAAAAGACATAGAATTTTGATTTTAGTATATTTTTTGGGGAGCGGGGAAATGATTGGGTTAACTTAAGTTGCTCATGATAAAGTTCTTGTCTGCTAAATCATGCCGTGTCACTTTCTGTGTCTATCTATATTCAAGTGAACAAATATTACCTTGACATATTGATTGTTGTTGATGTGATAACAAAATGTATGAACAATTAGTCAACCCTAAAGGTTAATAGGCTATTTACTACGTAGGTGCCCAGATTTTCATATATTTAACACATAACCCATAAGTCTCGTACCCCAAGCAAGTCTGTATACAGCTTCCAACTCAGATATAAAAATTGATCAACTCTATAAAAAAAGTTAAAAGAAACAAAGAAGGAAATAGGATTTACGCAAAACCAAAAACCTAACTTATCAGCTTTTACAAAGAAAAGTGCAAGCCTTAAACTGTTTTCACATAGATTCTAGCTTCTTGGCCAGGCCTACACAAGAAAAGGGCTTTAACAGTAGTTTCTTAATGAAGGACTCGCTGAGTTTCGAGATATTGTCAGAGAAGTACCAAAGGTGAATGAAGTGTTTTGACACGTCCACATTCTGGGACTTCGCAGTAGAGAAACACATCAGTTTTCCTGGTTCCTACAGTTGTTCCTTCATCCACACTTCGAATTCCTCATTGTGTGTTTGGTTCTTCCAGTGGTGTGCTATGGACAGCGACATGTTGGGGTAGTTGTTGGGAACTAACGACTTCTCGTTACGGCACCCGTCCTTAGCCAGGGCATCCGCAACTTCATTTTCGTTAACCTCGCAGTGTCTAGGTATCCGAAGAACCGCTCCATACGGGACGCTCGGTCTAGTACATGAGCGGCCTCCTAGCCATACCCCCAGCGCAGTTCTGGCTCCATTAAGCGCCAGCTGGGACGTGCCAATCTTCCTTGATCGCTTGCTGATACGTTGAGAACAATGCTGCAGGTGTCCACACAGAGATACATGTTTCCGGCATTGAACAGGGAAACCTTTATGGTCAGTTCCACATCGTTATGTGCGGCTTTTACCTTTGTGCCAGCGACCTCTCAGTCTTTCATGCTAGCCACTTTGAAGATCTCAGTAGTCGTACAAAGTAACTTTGAGAAAGTTTTGGTACAAAACTGTGTTCCCAAGTATGTGCCATTAATTTAAAGAATTTTAAGCTTTAACGGGCGGCTTTCCCCGATGATTTCAAGCGCGAAGGCAACGACCCTATTCTTGAGATGTAGTAGGTCATGAAGGATAAGTTAGCCAAACACAGTGGACTCACCAGACTGGCACTAAACAAGGTGAAATACAAGCAAAAAGGAAATAGATAAAGAATATGTGAATTAAGTGGGCTCTAATTAAGGAGAAACAAGAAAATAAGAGTATTAGGATTAAGTTAATTAGCAATATTCCACATCCAAACTAGTTGTGAAATTGAGGCGCCACTTGAATGGCATAGCATTAGACTGTTGCGACGCAGCTAGTCGTTAATGTACGCCCGCAAGGAATCATGAATTTAATTGTACGAAATAAGGAAAAATACGAGAACACAGCACTTTACAGGCATATTCTATTCATTGTATCCTAAATACATTGACAGAGAGTTCCCATAACTAACTGTTGGGTATACTTTGCTGCCAGTAAACAATTGGCTTTTCACTCCCCATAGTAATTCTATGGAACTAAAAACTGCAGCTTCTGGTAGTCGACAGCTGTATCACGATGCCCATAGACGACTTCTGGTATGTATTTGTTTTGTTCATGAAGTCTTATGCCGTCTCTTATCTTCTGAGAGTTTAAAGGGAGTGAGGCCACAGCCTTAAGAGGACTCTACATCATAAAGTAGCTCAATCATGACAGTTTATATATAGAGAAAAGTAATACGATAGACTCATTAGTATGAAACCTAGAATAGCACCACAATAATGGCTCGTGAGATTACATTGTTTAATGTCGCATGGCGAATATATGTAAACGTATAAAGTAGTAGGGCGATTATCTATAGATGCACAATACGCAGTCAAGAGGTTAACATAGGCATCACGTGACTATGACATGACCCACTTATAAAAACATATACATATATATATATATATTCGGAGAATAAGAGAGAGATAAGAAGATATCAGTGTTGCTAGAAGGGAAAATAAACAATAAAGATAATTTCACTCACTCAATATTTAATGTGTCGTCTATGGCTCTAATGTAATAGGGTTAGGAATGCTTGTAGATGGCGGGGTGCTACTAAAACATCGTGGGCAAATTAATAGAAGAAGATGGTAATGCTCAAAAGCGATAAAAAGCTAATAAGCCATACAAAAAGATTGCAAATCTGCCAATTTCTAATTTGAAACTGAATGTTATTATATGTGACAACGTCGTATATTTTATAGGTATTGTTGCTTTCGTATTGTCTGTCGGTTGTCCTAGCTTTACTTAGCTTTAATATGAAGGAAATATCTTTGTTATTAATAAGACCCTAGTTAACCCTATCTATAAAGAGAAATATCAAGTTTGAGTTTCGACGACGCTTACACCTTTCCACAACGTAACTTAATACAACTACTACTACTACGACGTGTACACTTTTGATGAGTTATCTAGCCAGTTATTATTCTTGTAGGGACAAAGTAACTGCAATTTGTTTATTGCTGGATGTTATGTTCAAGGTGAAAGCCTCGAGTGGCTCTCAAGTTGTAGAAGACTGCTCTTACG
>LXGU01000176.1:0-56532 GCA_001640685.1 Catunica adiposa
CTCGTTTATCATATACGTTATGAAAAAAAAAGGTCTATTTACATTGCAAGATAAAGCCAACAATAAACCCGCCAACTTCTGAATAACCTTTCTTACTTCTTACTATCATCGACAATCTCCTTCCATCCATCCACAGACTCTCGCGATACTTATGCCTTATCAGATTAAATATCCTCTCCCGTATCCATTATATATCCCATAATTCCTCTCGTCCGAATTATTTATGCTCTGAACCTAGGCCTCTGGCTTGGGCCATGTCCTTATATCGGACCGACCAAGTTCACAAATTTTCCCAGCCCGGTAACCACAAGCGCATTTCCGATTGTAATATGCTACGCCAGGTTGAGCATATGTAGTATTTCATAGATAAACACTACATTATCTGAAGAAAAAAAAAATTTAAAAATAAAAATAAAACTAAAAGGTACAGTGAAAAAAAAAAGAATGGGGTCTTGCCGTGGATCGAACACGGGACCTCTCGCAAGCGATGCTATAGGGTTAACCCTAAGCGAGAATCATACCACTAGACCACAAGACCAAGGGTTAGGGAATCAGAAATTCCCAAATGGGGCAAACCGGGATTGAACCGGTGACCTTTAGATAACAGAACCACTGAAGTTGCGCTTCAGTCTAACGCGCTCCCAACTGCGCCATTGCCCCGAATTGTTGGAAATGGGGAACTGTTTTGGGGTTCATGTGGATAGTCTGACCGGTGTATAACCCTAAAGGAATAGTAATAGTAAATATATAACCCTAATAAACGGTTGACTGGGGGCATTCTATCGAGCTCACCTTGTGCCTATTACCAGAATGCGACTGTAGTCTAGCCCAAATTACTTCATTCAACCAATCTTAGGAAGTTTTTATCTGAGCACTCAGATTCTATGTATTTTCAATTAATCAATAAATGGCTGGTTTTTAATCATATGAAACATTCTATTGGTCCCAATAAGTATTCCTTCACAAATCCTTGAGCGACTCTTCATCTGTTCCTGAAAGTAGAATCCTCGCATAACCTTCATTACATGGCCTCCATAGCCCCCAAAAGTCTTTCTAGTAACACTAACTGTCTTACCTTCCACCATACTCGAACATTCGCAATTATTTCTTATATATGCCATCTAAACCACACCCCAATCTATCTTTTCCCAACCCACCGCTTTGATATCCTTTTGCCTACTTAATCCCGTTCTTATCTCCCCCCCCTCGTCCAACCACAGACCCTCAAACCCGCGGTGGGACCCACAAAAAAACCAGCCAGACAAAGTGCACTAGGCCACGCCCGCAGCTTCCTTCTTCCTCTCCTTCCAGTTAGGAAGAACGAAGGAGGGAAGGGGAAGTTGCGATTTGTATTTGAGCAGAATCAATGTTGCAGTAGTAAACTTAAGTTGTGCCTTTGCACTATGAATGTATTTTCTCCTTTTCCTTGTATTGGAACTGTCTGTGGTTAAACGTGGGTTGATTAGAGATATCTTGAGACGCCCAGTTAGTGAGAGACCGGCTGTTCTTATACTTGTTTTGAGTTATTTTGTTTTGCGTTTGAGACAAGTTTATGTGACCGAGTATTTGGTATTGATTTTGTGTTATTATCTTGTCGTTCAATTTTAGGTTTCTCAACATCGAGCCATAATCTCAAAGCCTGCAATCTGACATCACTTAATTTATTCTATTCTACCCTAACTCTCGGCCATTATCTTACATAACGCTTACCAGTCCACATCTCCATCTCATCCCGCCTTGTGGAACTCGAGTCATCCCGCCCACACAGACCAACCTACGGCCTCCTTCACCAACACCACTGGCTTACCATCTCTGTTCATACGGTCTTCCATCAATTCCTTATACCCACTGATGCCCATCACCCTGTAACCCGCAAATCCATCTCCATCCCCACCTCCCTTCCCCTCCAACCACCACCATGCGCAACCCATTACGCTCCAAGCGTGATATCGAACTCAGTGATCTCAAATTCGGCAACGAATCATGGGCGTTCGATAGTAACTTCACCCTCCGCGAGCCCATGTACGAGGTCAAGCCGCAAGAGCCGTTTCTCCAGAGCTTTATCGATAGCTTCAAGAGAGATCCTACGCTGCGAATCACACCGAGAGATCCCAAGGAGGAAGCGCAGATTCGTGCAGCAGCAAGGGCAAATGGCGGCTATCATTATGACATGGAGATGAGTATCTTGCAGACATCACATTCAGCGTTGGCGAGAAAGTTGAAGGGGAGACATCTGCAGATGATTGCTATTGGAGGATCTATAGGTAAGTCAGCAAAAGGAAACATGATATAGCGACTGGATATCAGTACTAACAACATATCCTTCAGGAACTGGCCTGTTTGTGGCATCTGGCAAGGCTTTACAGACTGGCGGGCCGGCCTCAGTTCTTATCGCCTTTATTCTTATTGGTTGCATGTTATACTGCACATGCCAAGCCCTCGGCGAACTGGCTGTTGCCTTCCCAGTTGCTGGATCGTTTGCAGCATACTCGAACAGATTCTTGGATCCGTCTTGGGGCTTTGCTATGGGTTGGAATTATGCTTTTCAGTGGGTTATTGTATTGCCTCTAGAAGTCATCGCGGCGTCAATGGTTTTGACATATTGGGATGAACAAATGCCCCGATCACCATTTATCGCCTTGTTCCTGCTGTTTATCATGATCACAAACCTATTCGGTGTCAAGGGATATGGTGAGGCCGAATTCACCTTTGCCATTATCAAAGTAATCGCTGTCATTGGATTCATGTAAGTTGACCACTAAATATTCCCAGCCAAACCCTTCTCTCACTAACCGCATCCTAGCCTCCTCGGCATCGTCCTGAACTGCGGCGGCTACCCCGGAACTGGTTATATCGGCGGCACATATTGGGTAGACCCTGGTGCCTTTAACAACGGCTTCAAAGGCCTCTGTTCCGTCTTTGTTACCGCTGCCTTCGCCTTTGCTGGCACTGAACTTGTTGGTCTTGCTGCTGCTGAAACTGCCAACCCCCGTAAATCTCTACCTACCGCCATCAAGCAAGTCTTTTGGCGTATCTGCATCTTCTACATTGTGTCTTTACTCCTAGTGGGCCTGTTGGTCCCGTATACTGAAGAGAGATTGACGGATTTCACGGGGACAGGCGTCAGTGCTCATGCTTCACCGTTTGTTATTGCTATCGAGCATGCCAAGATTCAGGTTTTACCTTCGGTTATGAATGCCGTTATCTTAGTTTCGGTTCTCTCTGTTGGCAATTCTGCTGTCTTTGGGTCATCACGTACCCTTGCTGCACTTGCCGACCAACAGCAAGCCCCGCGTATCCTCTCATACATTGACCGTAAAGGCCGCCCCCTTATCGCCATCTTGGTTAGCGGGATGGTTGGCTTATTGGCTTTCTTGGCAGATATCCCCGAGCAATCGGTGGTTCTTGACTGGCTGTTGGCGGCATCCGGGTTGTCGTCGATCTTCACTTGGGGTTCCATTTGCTTGGCACACATCCGGTTCCGTCAGAGCTGGATTGCCAATGGCCACTCTGTGAACGAACTGGCCTTCCGGGCGCAGATGGGCATCTGGGGATCTTACTTTGGCTTTGTCATGAACTGCCTGGTCATGGTTGCGCAATTTTGGGTTGGGGCCTGGCCGATTAACGGAGAGAAAATGTCTCCTCGTGAAATTGCGCAGAGTTTCTTCTTGGCGTACTTAGCGGTGCCGATTGTGCTGATTTCATATCTTGGGCATAAATGGATGTACAAGACAAGCATGATTCCATTGTCAGATATTGATGTGGATACGGGGAGACGTGATTTCAATTTACCGTTATTGATGGCACAAGAAAGAGCTGAGAGGCGGACATGGCCAAAGTGGAAGCGGTGGTACAAGTATTTGTGCTGAGGTCATGAGACTGTTACGTATTTTAGGGATGATAGTGTGTATTGGCGGCATTTGTGATTTGATATTTTGATATTTTGATATTTTGGAGTTTTGGGAGTTATAGCTACTATAATAGAGATATCCTAATCTTATACATTACCTACATTTTTCCTTTTTATAATCCCTATTCAACTCAATCATGCTTACTTATTTGATTCTTGAGCTCCATGGTCACGTGATTAGCTAAAGGGTTCTCCAAAGATTAGGGTGCTCAAATTCCCCCCAACCTACTTTACCCTGTTGAGTAATGACACATGCGAATGATTGGATGGAGCTGTTGCAAGTCTAGTAGCCTCATCTGGCAAAGCTAGCACCTACCTATAGCAGCTAGTCGGTGGAATATGAATAAAAATGGCAGCTTGGTAGAGTCCTTTCCACAAGCCAGGCATTTTTAAGTGGAGATTGAATTTTGACATTGAATTTAGAATTTAGAATCTGTAATTTTATTATTCTTCTTACCTCTTAAGATACTTTGAAGAGTTTAAGTACTTGTATAGTCTTAGTTACCATTTTACACACACTTTTGACCGATCAAATCAATCAATTTACCGCCTGTTCAATTGTCAATTCAGCGAATCAGCTCATCTTACAAGACAGACACACTACAGCACTCTACACACCCACTCATCCCACAACCATGGCTTCCCCCGCCACCACATCTGGCATCGTCACTGACGCCAACGGCGACCGCATTGTCCCCGCCTCTACCCGCGCTGACGGAACCACGCGCAAACCCATCCGTATCCGCCCCGGTTTCCGCCCCGTTGAAGACATCGGCCGTTATAAAGTGCGCCCCGGAGCTGCAGTCGCAGCCGCGGCCGCGCGCACGCACAATACTGAACAACCAGTCGTCTCAGACGATGTGACGAATGAATTAACGGAGGCTATGGCGAATGTGAGCGTGGCAGATGACGGGAGAGAGAAAGGGAATAAGAAGGAAGCAGTTCCAGGGCGGGCGGAGAGGGCGAATTCGTGGAGAATGGGGTCGGTTGGGGGGCTGGAGGGGACGCAGAGGAGTGGATGGAGGGAGGGAAAGCAGAAGGATGATAAGAGAGTTGGGAAGGCCGAGAATGTTAGACAAGGGACTTGGGAACGGCGTGGACCGCCGCCGGCAAAGGAGGCTGGTGAGCGTCCGGCCGTCGCAAAGAAGGAGGAGAAGAAAGAAGATGCGCCGAAGCCATGGGAACGGGGAACTTGGGAACGTAAAGAAGTCCCCGTTATTCCCAGCGCCCCTGAAGAAAAGAAAGAGCCCCGTCGCGAAAAGAAGGTCAGCACCGCACCGGCTGATAAGCCTTCCATAACTTCACCCACCACCCGGCAAACCCCCGGGAAAATCCTCACTTCATGGCGCCGTGATTCTTCTACAGTGACATCACCGACGACTAGTGCTCCTGTTGCCCTTTTATCCCCGGTGACACCGAAGAAGATTTCCCCGTTTGGCGAGGCGAAGCCGAAGGACTTGGTGGACCCTGTGTTGAAGCAGCAATTGGAAGAGCAAAAGGCCGCGGCTGAGGCGGAGAGGGAAAAGAAGGGAAGGGCACTGAGGAAGAAGTTGAAGCAGGCGAGGGAGTTGGAAGAGAGGAAGAACGAGGGGGCGACGTTGTTGCCGGAGCAGGAGGCGAAGGTAGGAAAGATTGGAGAGTTAGTTAGTGAGTTGGAGGCGTTGGGGTTCACCGAGTAGACAAGGGAGCCTTGGATTTGGGGATGGGCTGCACTTTATAACATCATTTGGAATTGAATGTCCCTTGGGGGTAATAATCTAGATCCGGGGGCGTCCCGGTCCGACGATGTAATTATGTGAACATGTTTTGTGGGTCCTCCGTGCCGTACCTTGCATGACCTAAAAGTATGTATTCTACAGGTCGTAGACCCCTGTATTTGTATATTTATATAGAGCGCATGTCACCTGTAAACCCCGACCCCGCACCATAATTACAGGGGAATAGCCTGTCGCAAATCAGGCGGGGCACTAAAATTTCGGAAAAGACGTCACACAGCCTTGCGCATCGGGGCCGCCAGCGACGCAGCGGAATTCAACACTGAAATCCCGGCTTTCAGAAGTTTAGATTGCGTGAATACTTCTATTTGACAAAGTTACAGAGCCAGTAATCACACATATATAGTCAAAAATGGGTATCGAAGAACAGCAAGAAGAGAGGGAAGTCCTCGACTCCATCTTCCCCGAGGAGATCACCGGTATGTCATTGACCTTGTAGTATACTCCGCCAATGACCTTATATTGACCATATACCAGTCGTGTCCGACAATGAATACCGCATTCTTGTCACTCTCGATATGCCCCCCGCCAACGAAGAGGAAGTCGACCCTACAACCGCCCTCTTCCTCAATGTCCGCTACCCCGAAGCCTACCCCGACGTCGAGCCCATCCTCGACATCCTTACTGTTCCCAATGTTGCCCCACATGAGTACTTCAACACTGCCGAAGACCGTGATGTCCTCCTGGCCAACCTTGCCGAACCCATTCAAGAGAACCTTGGCATGGCCATGATCTTCACCTTGTATTCCCTCCTCAAAGAACACGCCGAACAGATCGCACTCGACCGGAAAGAGGCTGTTGATAAAGAAAATGAAGAGCTGGCGATGGCGGCGGAGCGTGAGGAGAACAAGAAGTTCCAGGGCGAGCCGGTGACGCCGGAGAGTTTCATGAGATGGAGGGAGGGGTTCTTGAGAGAGATGAAGGAGGAGAAAGAAAGAGCGGAGGAGGAGAGATTAGCGGAGATGAAGAAGTTGAAGGTCAAGGAGGAGAAGAAGTTGACGGGCAGGCAGTTGTGGGAACAGGGAATGGTTGGAAAGGTGGACGAGGAGGAGGATGGCGACGAGGTTGTGGAGAAGATGGGGAAGATGCAGGTGGCGGCATAGAGCGGAAGAGGAGACTAGGGAGAATGAGGAGAAGGAGAATATACTGTGAGTCTATGGTATGGTCGACGGTCGACAGATGGACGGTGGGTTTTGGAGGGCTTGGTTTTGCATTTTACGCATGCAGGGTCACAAGTTCGGTCACTTGTATATATATAAAAAAAAACAATATGTTTGAAAACAAAAATCAAAATAAATTCAAATAAAAAAAAGACCTAAATTTTATCTATGCCCATAATCATCGTCATCAGTATGCCGTGTAACCAGCGCCGTTACTCTTCCATCTCCTCATCCTCATCGTCTGTGTCCTCATCATCGTTATCAATAGTATCCGTCAACTCGTCCTCCGAAGTGGGCTCACCCAACTCGGTGTTGATCGCCTCCAACAACTCGGATGCATGTTGTCCCAGTCTCTCGTCCTCATACTGCAGCATGTTATACAAGATCAAGCACTGCCCCAGTCTCCTTCTTGCCTGTCTCCAGGATGAGATCTTCTCCTCCTTCTTGCCCTCTTCCGCCGCCGTCTCACCAATGATATAACGATGCCAGCCATTAAGGTACCACGCCTCCACACTCTGATCATCATCCTTCACCAACCGATCCAATACGAATCTGGCCTCCTCCATCATGCCAACTTCCATCAACAATCTTACCAACGACACACGCACCGCAAACTCGGGAATATTAGGGTCACTATTCGACAGCCCCACCCACCCCATCATACTCCTCGCTAACGCTCCCTTGGCCTCGTCAGTCCGTCCCTGTGAAATCCGCACATTGGCAACCGTTTGCCATGTCTCCACACTCTCCGGGCACACCATTGACGCTTCCGTAACCAGCGACTCACACCTCTGCTCCGCATCCTCCTCCCAACTCAAATCTGTCATGTAAACCTCCGCCACTGCACAAAGAACTCCCGCCAACACCTTGTTCTTTTCCAAAAGCGCGGCCTCATCCTCTTGTGTCTTGCCCGCCTTATCGACCAACTTCTGGATCTGCCCTCTCAACGATCCCGCCGCCTTGTCATACCATGACACCGAGTCCGCTCCACCATCCTCACTCAACTGCGCCAGCCACATAAATTTCTCCGGGCCACCGCCAGTCTCCTCCGGTTGCTCGCCCGTGGGATCCAACTCGACAGCCTTGCGGAAGTACTGTACGGCGGCATCCGGGTCACCAGCTTCGATGGAGATTTGCCCAAGGAGGTTGGTGACGAGGAGGGTGGAGGCGGGGTCGGTAGCGAGGGGAAGGGCGGCAAGGGCAGCCGTGAGGGCGGAGTCGGCATCACCGAGTTTGAGTTTGGCGTGGGCGGTTTCGAGGTGGGTAGCAAGTGACATGGTGGGCTTATGGGGCTTTTTGATGGGGCGTTGTTTGTTGCGAGGAATGGGGGCCATTGCCGGTTGTTTGGTGTGGTTTGTGGTGGTTATAGGTAGTTGTATATTAGGTTGATATAACAAAGTTGATAGATCAACTGGATGCAAGATTAAGTGAATAAGTAGTTACAATTCTACGTAACTAGGTGGAATTGAATGTTTGGAGAGAAAATAAGATATCGCCAAAACTATAACCAGATGACGTCGAAATGGGTCTTTTTCATGCAACCTCAACCTCAAATTCCTTGCATTTTCTTTTTTTTTTTTTTTACTTACCGTCCCGCATCATCAACCAAAGGATTCAATCCATCACAATCCCTGCTTATCGATAAGTCTGCACCTGCCAATAGAGAGCACCCCACTATTCCGACCTCAAGGTAGTGCTCAAGCTCCACTTCTTCCATTTTGGGAAGGAAGCTCGAACTGCGTGACAGTCGGACTATTGGAGGATGAATAATCAATGTGTAAGGTAAGGAATGGGTTGTTGTCATGGTGGCATATAAGATATGTGCCTCGGGCGATTTGTAGGTTGTAACTTATATACTTTTTGTATACGTAAGATTATTTTAATAAAAGCAAAGATCCATTCACAATGTTCACTGGAATCGTCGAAACTGTCGGCTGTAAGACTTACCATTTAGCCAAACTTTAATCACGCTAACCATTTCTCAGCCATCGCCGTCGTTGACAACAACGACTCCACTGGCGGCACTTCCTATACCATCTCCGTTCCCACCGACTCCGATCTCCTCTCTGATGTCCACCTTGGTGACTCAATCGCCGTAAATGGCGTTTGCCTGACTGTCACCTCCTTTGTCCAATCTCCCCCTTCCTTCACCATCGGTGTGGCCCCCGAGACCCTCCGCGTCACCAACCTCGGCTCCCTCAAGGAAGGCTCCTATGTCAACCTTGAGCGTGCAGTCCGCGCTGACACCCGGATGGGAGGACATTTCGTTCAGGGACACGTTGATTGCACTGCCGAGATTGTGGAGAAGAGACCAGATGGGAATGCGGTAACCTTTAGGTTCCGGCCGGTGAAGAAGGAGTTTTTGAGATATATTGTTTACAAGGGCTTTATTGCGATTGATGGAACGAGTTTGACGGTGACAACAGTTAATGATGAAGAGAATTATTGGGAGGTTATGTTGATTGCGTATACGCAGGAGCGTGTTGTGGTGGCCAAGAAGGAAGTTGGCGAGAGTGTCAATGTCGAGGTTGATATCCTGGCCAAGTATGCTGAGAGATCGATGGCGGCGTTCCGGAAGGATTAAGAGAGGGAAGGGGTGTAGTTTATTAGTTGTATATAATTATGATCTTTATCTAAAGTTTATCTATGTCATCATTGTATCATTATTTATAACGTAGCTTCTCGCTTCACTTCTTCCCATCAGCACCGACGCCTCCCCAAACCTCTGCTAGTCTCAACCCAGAGGGCTTCATAACTTTCTGCCTCCCTACCAAATAATCCAATTCCTTACAAACCATATCCTTCCGCTTCCTATCCCCATCCGGCCCCTCTCCGCATGCCTCAAACGCCTCTACAAACCCTCTCGGGGTCTTCCACTTCCTCTGAATCTCAATTGCCTTCTCTGCAGTCACCCCTCTCGTCACCATCAACATCTTAAGAAACACATCTCTCAACGTCAACCGATCTGACTTACTCGCCATTCCTGCAAACGCCTCGTAACTGACAAAGAAACCTGCATCTGGCTTCTCTTCCCGAAAGTGGGCTAACGCCGGCAAATACGTAGCCGGAGTGAGGCCTGCAGCAGGTATTACGTGGACATGCTTGGTTGCATACTGTTTCCGTAGGAGCCTAGTCATCCGAGCTAGATACCGGATGGTCTCATCCAGACTTCGACTTTGCCGGAGAAAACAACCACTGACAATCTGCAACGAAGCCAATGCCGATGTCACTGAGTCTTCATAGCTGTGATATTTGTCAAGTATTGCCTGATTTGCAGCCTCCTCAACTACATAAATCACGTTTTCAACCCCGGATCTTCGCAATCGGAACTTTTGCTCCGCGAAACGGCCATCTTTGATACTGGCAATCAGATCATCTAATCGTTTTCTTTCAACAATATGATCAAGAACAAGTTCGTCACCCTCCGATCCATGTCGGGAAAGCAACAAAGGATCTTTCATCTTGGCAACCCATTGGGCATCGCCAAGTTCCATGCTGCGGACGAGTGGGGTGACGCCGGCTTTAATAAGTTCAGTTTGGATATAATCACGGTCTTTCTTGGTTCGTACTTCGCGTACATCAAGCACAAGTTCTACTATGAAAGCAGACGCCGGGATTGACTTTGGCCTGATCCTGGTGAAATCTGTAATAATCGGTTCCAATGTCGCCGTCCGGGCTGGCCTCGACGGCCCCACATCTGGGATATCCAAATCCTCCGCAAATAATTCGTCATCATTGATATCCCTCCCAGGTTGACTTGTAGATTCTTTGTCCTTGTCTTTTCCTTTTCCCTTTCCCTTTCCTTTGTTACCGCCTTTCTCTCCCATTTCCTCCGCCGCTTTCATCAACCTGCCCGCAACCTCCCATCCATCATCAGTCAACGCATACTTCCTCAAGGGTCTCCCTCTCTCTGTAACCAACTCCTTCCCAATTAGCGTTGCCATCGAGTTCCATGCTGTATAAAACTTCCCCGGCTCCTTCGGTGCCCGGAATGATACATCGCAGTGACCCTCCGCCAGCTCGATAACTCGCTGTTTAACCATTCCCTGCGCTGCTACGGAGTCTTCCCCAACGCTTGCCAAACCCATAATCAACCCGTAGGCACCAGAACGATATGCAGGAGTATATGGTTTCTTCGGGGCTTTCCGCTTAGGTTTGGCAGCTGCCGGAGCTTCGGGATCACCGGAGCCATTATCGGGTTTCCGCTTTCCACTGCTGGGAGCATCGGGCATTGTGAGGCCATTTTCCGTGCAGTATTCCTTGTACTTTGTTGTTAACCGCTCGCATAACTTGGGGCCGAATCCTTTGAGCTTTTGAAGTTCTGCGGGGTGTTCAAAGGTGATGGGACAGGCGAGGAGTGAGTTATAGGCATTTCGGTAGGTGGAGAAGCCTTGGGTATTGTTGTGAAGAGCGTGGTCAAGCCATGGTTTGATGAAGCTAAGGAATATGGGGTTGGCGCAATCTTGCTCAGTAGGCATTATGATGGTAAGGTGTGTCAAGAGATGTAACTGTTGGAAAGACAGCGCGGGTCAGTGGCTTGAGGGTTATAAGGGTTTATCGCCAGATGTACACGTAGTCACGTGATAGCATCAATTGCAGTTTTGGGCCAGAGGGGTAGAGATAGATGTACGGAGACTTTATAACTACATATTGTCAGACATCCTATATCATTCTATTGCAAGACATACAGACGGACAATTCAAAATTCCCCACTAGATCACGGCCCTCAGGTATCCCCTGCGTAATGCGAGACAGTGCCTTGCCCCTCATCTTGACCAACAGACTTAGCCTCATTTTCGACAGTGATTTACCAGCGCTATCAAAGAATAAGGCGTACAATGCCCGTGGCCATTGATCTGATTGTGTTGCTTTCTCATCTACATAGTTTAGATGCCCAAAACATAATGAGCCTAACAATGGCTTTGCCCAATTGTTTAGGGGGTTCTTTATGGTTCCTTATGGCACAATGGTTGCATTGGCAGGGACCTTGCCCCACCAAGTAAAGCAGAACGAACCTAGGGTCAACTTAGGGTCGGCCTTGGGTCAACTTTCCAGTTACTAATGATATTTAAATGTAAGACAATGTTGTCTTAACAATCACACAATCGGAGACATTGGAAAGAGGAGAAACTATACATACCCTTTTGAAGTTAAACCTACCAGTTCCATCTTCAATTGGTACCGTCAGGCTTTCTCAGCACTCTCACAGACCACAGACAGCCCTCTACATTCCCCTCCCCGTAAAACCGAAATCACTACTGCCCAAATTTGGTAGCAACAAAACATGGAAGTTTCATGAAGAAGCGGGGCGCAACTGCCACATCGGTTCCCGTGCCATTTCTCGATTTAGCGGCCGTGGGTTTTCTGTCTGATTCTTTTTAAGAAACACGATGGCTGGTGGAAGGGGCAGAAGAAAATGACGATGGGGCGGACGCGGTGGAAGGGGGCTTGTCGTTGTTGGGGAGGGAGAACGGGCAATCGAAGTGGCATTCTATTGGACCATAGGGAAGGTGGGGGGGCTGGGTTGAACATTGATGAGAAAGAAGGTGGTGAGTATGGTAATTGCTTATCTTGGTTTTGGATGGTGCATGTAGTTTCCAATTGCTAGTTCAATGGCCCGCGTTGCGCCTTTGCTGCTAGATGGCCACAGTAACTGCGGTCGTAGGGCGCAAACTTGGCGCATTGCTAGCTGAGCATTGCAATTGCCCCTCCTCCTCGTGTTTAGCTCAACGCAACCCCCCTGGAAACCCACCATTCGTGTCCCGTATAGCATCTTCGTCTAAGCTATTTTGGATTTTGGCCGGGTAGTATTAGTCTCCTTGCAAGTGGCAGGTACGTATATACGTAATTTGTAGAAGCTAGCCAAAGGTAGTAGCTGCTCCTTGTGAAACTTGTGGAACTGCCCGCTGCGCTGCTTTCCTGATTCGTCCTGCTTGGGGATCCGGGTGTTATGATCACATTTAAGCTAGAGGGACCTCCAGGCTACTTTATTGTTCTCGAACAAAGTTTCCTTTCTTCTTTTCTGCTACTTTTATTTTGAATCCCCTCATTGTGTATAATCTGCCAATTGCTTGGTCCTTTACTTTTTTCGCTCTTCTTCCCTTTCCATTCCTTGTCTGTTGCTTCATTACGCACGTCAGGCAAATACTTCAAAAAGTCTCCTGCCATTAATACCCTACCTCAGTTAACCCCCGCCCCCATAACTAACCAATCCATCAACTATCAGCTCAAAATGTCGCACTCCGAAGCTGATCTCAAGCTTATCGAAGCTTCCAAGAAGCACCCCATTGTTGACCTTGGCGAGGGCCGTCAGTACAAGTATGGCACCGCCGGCTTCCGTATGGCCGCCACCCTCCTCGACGGCGTTTGCTTCCGTGTCGGTCTCCTCGCCTCTCTGCGCTCCCGTAAGCTGTCGTCTCAGGCAATTGGTGTCATGGTTACCGCCTCGCACAACCCCCCGGCTGATAACGGCGTGAAGATTGTTGATCCTCTGGGTGACATGCTTGAGCAAGACTGGGAATCGTACGCCACAAAGCTGGTGAACGCGGAGTCTGATGAGGCTCTTGTCGCTGTTTACAACAAGCTTGCCGCAGACTTGGGTATTGACCTTGCGACACCATCTCGGTGCATTGTTGGACGTGATACCCGGCCGTCTGGTGAGGGCCTGGTTCAGGCGCTTAAGGATGCCTGGGAGGCTACCGGGACCGACTACTCTGATTACAAGGAGTTGACGACCCCCCAGCTCCACTACCTTACTCGCTGCATCAACACCGAGGGTACTGTCCGGTCGTACGGCGAGACTTCGGAGACCGGCTACTACAAGAAGATGGCCGATGCCTTTGTTAAAGCCCTGCACGGCAAGAAGGTTACTGGCCAGCTGATCGTCGACTGTGCCAATGGTATTGGTGGCCCCAAGCTTCACGAGTTCCTTACGCACCTTCCTGAGGGCACTGGCCTTGACATCAAGGCCGTTAACGATGACGTCTCCCGCTCCGAGATTCTCAACCTTGACGTAAGTCTTCCTTGACATTAAGTTTTTGCCATGTTTCTTTGTTACTAACTCATTTCTTTCTCCTTAGTGTGGTGCCGATTACGTCAAGACCCGCCAGCGGGCTCCTCCCTCTCCCCGTCCTATTCCCGATGCTCGCTCTTGCTCCTTCGACGGTGATGCTGACCGTCTGATGTACTACTATACCTCTGCCACCACCGGCTTCTCCATGCTTGATGGTGACCGCATTGCCACTCTTGCCGCCTCTTTCATCGGTGACCTTGTCCAGTCCGCTGGCCTTGCCTCTGAACTGTCCATCGGTGTTGTTCAAACCGCCTACGCCAACGGCGCCAGCACTCAGTACATTACCCGGAACCTCGGTCTCCCCGTTGTCTGCACCGCCACTGGTGTTAAGCATCTTCACCACGCGGCACAGAAGTTCGATGTTGGTGTTTACTTTGAAGCGAACGGCCACGGCACGGTGCTGTTCTCCAACCACGCTACCGCGGCTTTCCGCAACACCGAGCCCCAGTCCCCTGCTCAGAAGGAGGCCCTCGAAATCCTGGCCGCCTGCTCTGATCTCATCAACCAGACTGTCGGTGACGCTCTTTCCGATATGCTCATGGTTGAGGTTGTCCTTGCGCACAAGAGCTGGACCATGGAAGACTGGTCTCTTGTCTACACCGACCTTCCCAACCGTCTCCAACGCGTTGAGGTCCCCGACAAGGATGCGTTCAAGACTACCGATGCGGAGCGGAAGCTGGTGAGCCCCGAGGGCGCCCAAGCGGGTATCGATGAGGCGGTGAGCAAGTATACCAATGCGCGGTCGTTTGCTAGAGCTTCGGGGACGGAGAACGCGTGCAGAGTGTATGCGGAGGCGGCGACGAATGCGGAGGTGGATGAGTTGGTGAAGAGGGTTGTGGCGCACATTGTTTCGGTGGCTAACCAATAGAAGAAGGTTACGAGTCACGGAAGGGAATGAAGTGTCTGAAATGGTATATACGTAGTGGGAGATGTAGTTCATATTAAGAAATAATAATATATAAGATATGTCACAATGTAATCAATCAGAAAGTATATGTATGTATGTGAACAATGGAAAATCAAGTCTCTATTTTTATGCGGAACGATTCTCCTCGGCTGATAGTTTTCTACTTCCAGTCGATAATAACAAAAAAGGATATCAAAATATGGACGACGATATGACAGATACATACAACAAATAACAACAACATTGTACGTCACTGCTGTCACTGTCATCGCCACCTCACAAACAGACAAAGAACCTCTTTATACCAGCAAATCCCCCCTCATAAAATCTCACATGCTGTCCCTCGCTGGGAATACTTAGCACATCTGGTACTCGCAGTTACCCTCAGCCTTCCGCGTCTCATCCCCAGTCAACGACTTGTACGACAACTTAATGTCCAAATCTCTGTGCTTCTTCTCGTTGGGCTTAACATCCAAGACACCCTCAATCTCCTCACCCTGCTGCACAGTCACCACATCCTTCAAGTAAAACACAGTCTGCTTCCAGTGGGTGTACTTGGTGTGGGGGCCAGTGGAGAACCGGATGGTCTTGTGGCAGGCGGTGAAGTCAATGTCGAACCAGGAGACGAGAGCGTGGATGAAGTCGTCGCGGCGGGCACGGAGCTTGTAGGGGACGGTGAAGGCGAGGTCGGCGAGGGTGCAGGTGTAAAGGTCGAGGGTGACGACGGGGGTAGGGTCGGTGACGACGGCCTTAACGTCGACGGTGTCAACGAGGGGCTCGGAGAGGGCGATGGACTTGAGGGGGGAGTAGTCGAAACCGTAGACGTTGTCCCAGACTGGAGGGGGGTGTTAGTACCGGTGGATTATAGGCAACGATATTTCGTATTCTAGGGGGGGGCGGGCGGTGACTTACATCCGATCTTCTCATCCTTGTACTCGCCATCCTCGATACCAGCGACAAAGATGGTCGCCTTGTCGGGGAAGATGAGACCATTGGGGTTCAGGTACTTGTCACGGGCGTACAGAACAGTGTCCAGCATGGATTCGTACAGAAGGAAGTAGCCCATCCACTCAGAGATGATGATATCAACCTTGGGGAAAGGCAGCTCGATTTCCTCCATCTTACCCTGGATCAGGGTAATCTTGTCAGAGAGACCGTTAACATTGACGATCTCGCGAGCCTTGAAGATGATGGAGGACATATCAACACCAATGACGTGCTTGGCGCCAGCCTTGGCGGCAAACCTGTTGACGTTGTTAGAATTTGAGGATAGTAGCAAGTTGGGCAATGGTGGGCTAAACATACATGGACAGAATGGCGGTACCGCAGCCAACATCGAGGACAATCTTGTCCTTGAAAATGTGAGGGTTCTGAACAATGGCGTTCATATACGAACGAGTGCGGACATCGTCCTTCTATTATCGGGGCCATCTGGTTAGCATATCTGTAGTTATTATCGTCAGGCCATCTTGCGATGCGCGATGGCGGGGTAACGGGCAAGTTCATACCAGCATCTCCTCGTGAATACCATGGTGGTCGTAGCTATAGCGCAAAGCAATATTGTCAGTAAGTCATTCTCTCTCATGAGCCTCAACACATCAATAGCCATCTTTCTCAGTCCGTCTTGCGGATTTCACCATTCGAACTCACCTCTTGAAGTAGTGCTGCTCCGACTGAGCCATGAGCTCCAGAGTCGCCTTCTGTCTTTCAATTTCGGCCTGGGTAGCAGCAACCATCTTGTCTGTCTGTTTGGTAAGAAAAAAAAAAGATAATTAAAATAGAAAAGAAAGTTAAAATCTAAAGAATCGAAAAGGGAAAAATTAATGTCAAAGACAAGAAATCCGAGATGAGCTTGAGACAAGAGAATGAAAGAAAAGAAAAGAAAAAGAAGATCACAAGGCTACAGATTCTGCCCAAAAAAAAAAGATATTTCTAAAAATTATACAGAAAAAAAAAACTTTTTTGGAATGGCTGTAAGATGCAGGTGCTTGCAAGGGGAGGTACTATTAGAAAAGCACAGATGACAAGTTCCGAAAATGGCTATGAGGTCTCTAGTATGGATATCTCAAAGTTTATATGTTTCTGGCTGGTATGTGGTAGGCGTTTTTTTTTCTATCTCTACGTATCATCTGATATCAGAGTTTTCAAGCTATTTGCCTTGAGATAGCCGTCTTCTCCTAGCAGGACCAACTACAAGTCATTGGGCGCTACTGTTATAGCAGAATATCTAGAGTGTTTATTGGCCAGTGGCGACTACTTGGCGTACTCCTGGATGGCCTAGCTTTGGTTGACCGCCGGATGGCCCTTGAGCTAAACTCCTTTGGAAGACGGAGAAGGCGATGTGGTTGGTGAGGGAGCCCGTTCCAGAAGACTACGGTATTGGGGTGGGGTTAGGGTTGGATAACAAGGTTTAAGCCTAATAGGTAATCAGATGATAGTTTGCCAAGTAAAAGAATAGGATAAACATGCAAATAGGAACTACATATTATCATGACAGATCTATCATTTGTCGTTATTGAGTAAATCACCAACAGCCAAAAAAGAAACACAAGTCCACGGAACCAAAAAACATACAACACCGGGTATTCCCACGTGGTCACCCACCGTAGTACTAATCCGGCGCTCTGTGGCTTGACTATGGGGGAGCAGACGGGACCCCGTATTTTCCACAGGCTATGGTCGTATGTGTCCATAGTATGTATTACAGCACATTATAACCGACAATCCTGTAAGTTGCCAAACCCTAAAGACCAATCAATCAATCATTTCTCAACCCTAGGAAAATCTTCACAACTCATAAGCAATGCCAATTCTCAACACTGATTGGCTGAAGATTACTTGAGGTGAGACAAGAGGCTCTACGATAGGCAAGTTGTCAGCTCACTTACATGCAATGTTGTCACAGTATCACATTTACAACTAACACGAAGATTATGAATATGTTTAAGAAAGTTTCAATTGTTGAACTGACATGGCAACTAGAGGCTAACCCAAGCATAATTACCGATCGAATCCTAAATATATATCCCGACAATAGTCACAAGGCATAAAAACCCGTAGTCATCATCATCATCAATCCCACCAGTATTTTATCTCCATTTTTTCGAGAACAATGCCCAAAACTAAAACAAAAAGGAAACCCCAAAATTAAAAATCCGAAAAAATATAAGACAGCGAATCGAAGAGAAAGCGGAAGAGTCCACCGGCTATTAAGAACCAGGAGGATTGATGGATAATAATGGCAAAATGTAAAGGAAAAGAAAAAAACAAGGCATGGCAATAATAAAACAGCAACAATATGATTATCATAAAAGCAAACACTCCGAAAACACCAGAGGGAATCGAGAAACCCTCATATCAAGAGATAGATTGATCTAAGATAGCCGGAGGCCACTTAGTTCTTCTCCGACTCGGTAATCGAGGCGTTTTGGGAGACGTACTGCTTGTGCTGGCGCATGTACTGGTTAATCTCCGCAGTGAACATCTCATTGTCACCACCAATGCCGCTCTCCTTGAGACCGCGGTCCTGCTCGTGGGCAATCCACTCAGCCTTAAGGTCACGGATCTTCTCAGAGTGGTCCAATTCGGGATCGTAGGTCTTGTTGACACCTCTCCAGATCTCCCAGAGAGACAAGTGGGTCTTGTGAACGGCAATACCGTGGTACTCCTTTTCGCGACCGGAGGAAATGTAGTTCCAGCGGCGCTCCTGCTCGCGGAGATCCAGACCGGTAGTGTCGGGGAGGAACACGTAGGTGAGGACCATACCAGCAAGACCGAACCAGGGGACAAAGTAGAACTTGGTCTGGTCGTCAATGTAGTTGTAAAGGACGGAGGCGAGAAGGGCACCGGACTTGCCAATGCAGGCAGAGAAACCGTGAGCAGAGGCACGAATCTGGGTGGGGAAGACCTCACCAGCCACGAGGAAGGTGACCGAGTTGGGACCGAACTGGTTGAAGAAAGAGGACAGGAAGTACATGGCCTGGAAAGCGTGGATGTTCTCAGGGCGGGTGTAGTACTTGAAGTGGAAGGCGGGGATGACGAAGAAGATGAAGCAGGCAAGGAAACCAACCTGCTGCATCATCTTACGGCCGTACATCTTGTGATCGATAAGGAGAGAGGCAAGGTAGTAACCGGCCATGGAAACGCAGATGTTGATCAGGGACCACTTCCACTGCTCCATAAGAGAGTTGGGGTTGGAAGAGATAACCTTGATGAACTGGGACTGGAAGAGCTTGTTACCGTAGAAGAAGACATCGTTGGCGAACCAGGCACCGGAAGTAGCAAGAAGACGGCCACCGTAGGTAGTGAAGCAAGACTTGAGAGCGTTGATATCGTAGCCGCTAACGTTAGCCTTCTTCTTGGCCTCAGCAAGCTGCTTACCGGCATCCTTCATCTTGTAGGTACGGTAGTAGGTCAGGAGACCGGTACCAACCCAGGGAATGAAGAAGGAGATGCGCATGACGGCGTGGCCAGCAAGCTTGGAGTAGGGGCCCTCGCCAGGGTTGCCATCGTGGCGGTTGAAGATCAAAAGCAGAATCATCAGAATGCACTGGTTGAGGAACTGACCCCAACCCTGCATCAGGAAAGCCGAAGTGACGCGGCGACCACGGTGCATGCGGTCGTCCCGGGAAGCCATGTGGCCGGCGGTAGCGGAGTGCTCGAGGGCAGCAGTGGCGGTAATGGGGTACTCACCACCGACACCGAAACCGTAAAAGAAGAGAGACCAGCCGTACATGATGACCCAGCCCTGAAGGTTGGGGCCCCACATGGCGACGAGGAGAGTAAGACCGATCCACATGATAGTGGAATCCTGGATGAGACCGTGGCGACGGCCGAGCCAATCACCCTGGATACCGACGACGGCCTGACCAATCATGATACCGACAATCTCGAGGTAAGTCTGGGGAAGAATGAGTTAGTTCTGGGTGACCAAGGCATCAGAAAAGATGGAGGGTACTTACAACCGCAGCGATCCAGTTGGAGTCGCAGACACGGGGCTTGCCGGAACCCCAGCAAGTAGGCCAGACAGCCTTGAACAGAGGAGCCAAGTTACCAATGGAGAACAGGACGTAACCCTCAAGGAGCAGACCGGCACCGGGCAGTACAGCGTTCTTCCAGTACCAGGACAGCGGGGACAGAGGGTCCTCCTTAATCATAGTGCCAACGGTCCGAAGCTCTTCGGCGGCGTCAGCGCTGTGGGTAGCCATGACAAACTTGGCACGCTGCATGAAAGGGAGATCAGCCCAGTAGACACCCTCGGGGGTATACGAGTCGTCAGGGTGGGTGATAGGGGCGAAGACACGCTTCTCCTCGTCGGTAGCGACACCGTGAGGGAAAACGGTCTGGTCGACAGCCGGCGAGGGCTTGGACTCCATGATGTCAGACATGATGGAGACTTGAAGGGATATGTGAAAGGGAAAGTAAAAAAAAAAAGAGAGAAATCAGTGGGTGTGTATAGTATAGAGAAGAATGCAGACTCTTGGTATAAACCTATCAAGAGGAAAAGCCGAAGACAATCGTCTATTGAGTTAACAACGACGAAAGGATAATCGACTAGTGATAGAAAGTGTCTTGAAGACAAGAGAAGGCGACTCGAGGGCGGGTGAGGAGCAAGAGTCGAGAAGGAGGAACCAGACTGTTCGAGGGAGGGCGATTCTTATATGCGGCGGGGAGATCGTCAGCCAAGCGGTAGACGGACGGTGACAGATGAGGAAGGGTCGGGGACGCTGGAGGGGAGGAAAACCATTGTAGGCCACTGATAGAAGGGCTTGACTACTGCTAGCGCTGGTAAAGGTTTGACGGAAAAAGCGATGGAAGAGGCGAGATGTAGTGGGCATGATAAATTCAAAGATTTGATTTTTTTTTCTTTTTTCTTTTTTCTTTTTTCTTTCTTTTTTTGTGGGATTTTGTGCGCGGGGAGCAGGGATTAATGACATAAATTAACTATTTTATTCTATTCTATTTTGTTTTTTTTTAACTAACGACTTCACTGGAACTTAACGTCGTAGCTCGTCTAGTAGGCGTGACTATGCAAAAGAAAAAAAGACTATCAACTTGTGCTAGCCGAATTCACCTAATTGCTGAATTCTGAGCCGTGATCTTTAGTTTCTGTGATCGGAATTCGCCCCATCTTCTCTGCCTGTCTATCCTAACTCACAGTTCAACCATATGCTCATAGTGAAACTATATACAGTATATGTCAACTATATCCGCCTCCTCGCTTCTCATGACCTCTCACAACCCTTCCCACACAGCCACCTCTTACATGAGATCGCCCATCAACCCCCGGAATACTACCAACCCCACCACCGTTCCTCCCAATAGCTCACCGAGTCATGTTTCGCCCATCGCCTCACTTCATGGTCCGTCCAGACCCTCGATGACACCACCACCCGCATTGTCCCAAATAAGACATCGGGGCAGAAGGTCGCATCGTAACTATGCTAAACGCGAGATGGGCAAGCGAGTTAGCAGGGCCCAGACTCGATGGTGGACGGAGGTTGAGTTGCTATATTCGACGCTAGTCCAAGCTTCGTAGATTAGGCCGTGGGGGGCCGTTCTATAATAGAGAGGAGAAAGATTGACGAATCAGCAGTCAGGATTTGACCTCGTTTTCTAGAATGTTGTTAGATAATCTCGGGGGCGATGTCTTACTTGATGTGAAGGATAACAAGGCATATCATACCTTGTGGATGGCTACCCGTGAAAGTATCCACTCGGCTCCGAGACATTCAAAAGGGTTTCAAAACCTAAAATCTAACCCTCAAACAATATCTATTTTAACATCTCGTTATTTCGCATTGCCGCCGTCCTTCAAAGACACAATAGTCACAATATCAAGATAGTCTCATATTCTTCATATTCCCCTTCCATCGCCAAGCTCTTGGCATCATAAGCCCATCGAAAATTACCCACAACTGAGGCAAGAGGTCGTGTGCATTCTGTGTTGTCAGACCCCTCCAAAGGAACAAGGCCCAGTGAAAGTCTTGGCTATTGTTTTCTCCTACAAAATGTCGTGTGCGTATTTTCCATTCAAGGGCATAATGGGGCCGGAATGGACAAGAGAAAACGCCGGTTTTAGGAGGAACACCATCAGTATATCTCAATTGCAAAAGACCACATTAGCCAAGGACAGGAAGACATCTCGGTCACGTGTAGATAGCTACGTGTAGATAACTGTGTGTCCCTTAATCGCAATTGAATTTAAAGGAAGGTGTCCACAATTGTAGAAAGGCTAGCGAAGTTATGCGAGGGGGTTATAGGATCCCAAGTGGGTGACAGCAAAGCAGGAATCCACTTTGATAATCAGAAAACGGAAGCGTCGACATCGCAGGATATCTTGATGCCCAGTGATGCTGACTGGCCACACGCCCTGTACCATAAATCCCCACGCACGCCCCCACCACTACAAAAAAAAATCACTATCAAGCTTTCGGTCGCCCTACAAGGGAACCAACTCGTCATTCTATATTCTCTGGTACCCATGATCTCTCAGTCTTACAGCCTCCATTGTCCTATCGATACCGCCTACAAGCCACCCAGCCACGCTCTCTGTCCCTCAATACTCAACCTCGCAACGTAATACCGCCTTTCCAGCCCAAAATCCCACTTCACTATTTAGCAATAGCCTTCCTCATGTCTTGCCCAATCCAGCAACAAGACTCCGGTCGTCTCTAGTCGAGGTAACCACTATCCATGTCTCTTTCCTCTCCATGCACCTGCCAAGCCAGCAGCAGCAAAAAAAAAAAAAGTTATCTGGCAAATAAAGAAAGGAGCAGGGGTAGCTTTGGCCAATCACGGGGCTGGATCTGAAAACGTGTTGTGTTCATGGCAATGAGGTTTGCTAGCTGAGGAAAGAAAGGATTTTCGGTGGTGTGAAGTTGGGAAAAGTGGGGACTCGGGGAGAATGGGGAGGCCGGCGGGTTTGAAGGTTTGGTGATGGAATCGGTGAATAAAGGTGTGATTATGAAAGGAGAATTGTTCATGCCTGAGTAGTCATGAGGGTATGTTGAGGTTTGAATTGTCGTCTCTTTTACACATATAGCATCTTGACATCAGCCAAGGCCAAGAATATGCCAAGAGCTGGTTTCCTGTACTTTTTAAGCTTTGAATAAAATAAACCTGGTGTCATTCTGGCATATAGCAACTCATATAGCTATCACGCGCATATATAAATAACCCTAACAACATACCATATCTATATTTGTTTTTACACACTAACATTGTTACCATTCCAAAAATAAGCACAAATCCTGACATAGTTAGACAGCCATCGAATTTGCCAAACTTACCCCCTTCGGTCCCAAATCCGCTCACTCCCGCTGATTCACTTTCATAGCACCTTGAGGATCCAGACACTACGGATCAAGAGGGCCCAAATCCGACCTGATCCGCCTTCTCGCGATGCATAGGCTTTGCCCTGAATAATCGTGAGGAACTGCAGAATATGCCACACCCTTCTTAAATTCACACCCCGTTGCGGACATTGTGGATGAGGAAGCATGCTGGGGTAACTTGACTAAGGGCGGAGAAGTGGGCTTTTTAGATGTAGCTGGCATGGTTGAGTTTGGTATGAATGAGAAGGCCAGACCAACGCGGACATCTAACTGGCCCACGACACCACGTGCGTGGCAGGTATCATGATGCTGGCGTCTCATTTATATTGGGGCATTTTCATGGCTATGCGTGAACTACTGTATGTAATGGTTGTGCAATGTCATGATGCTGTGGATGGTTATATCCGTCTTGGCAGCGAGGTTGTGTATCAAGCCCCGCTATATTCGTAAAGACATCACACGAGCAATTTCTGTTAAAGAACACATCTTGGCAGACTACTGAATCTCACTCTTCGTGTGATGACTTGATTCTTGGCGTGGGAGTATTAGCACAGCAATAGAGAGAACATGATAAATCCTTTCTTTATCCACTCTCAGCCACCGACAACCAACAAGATCAAGAATGTGGACCTAATAAACTATTACATATATCTCCTAAATAGGAAATGAGCCCAGATCCCGTAAGTTCAATAGCTTGTTATCCATGTCTCGGGCCAAAGAAACCTCAGCCATGTAATGACACCCACAACTGTAGTAATCGGTTAGAGTAATTTTGCGCCTTCCGGCCTGCCTAATCACTCGATATTATGACATGGGGGTTTGTAGCCTAGCCGATGCCCGGCTGTATATATCTCACATATAACGATGGTGAAAGAATGATACATAGTCGGACGACTAGGCACTCTAATGACCGTGGTGTGTTCAATGCGTTCATAGGGAGGATAGCAAGGACATGTTCGCTCGAGTGATGCAAGTGAGTGGTCTGTGGCCAGCCTGCAGAGATACTCGACATACATGAGGCCCTAGTATGTGACATACCATGGTTGTAAGTGGTCGCCCGGTTATTGACCATACATGGCTGTCATGCACATGCATATTGTGTATGTATCATAGTTACTTAGACTCTCATGTGGATATCAACCTTGTGAATCTATATGACTAAGCGCGTTGGGATAGGATCTCGAGTCTAGGTTTACTCGACTAAAGACAAATCTCACGGCAGTCACCAAATACAGCAACTGCTCACATCTCCTTCCAAATTTGGCCTCCAAGCACACGACCTCATGTCTGGCCATACAAAGTCACCGAAGCCCCCTGATAGCCCGATAATCCCACCGGACTAATAGATAATATAAAATATGCTTTAGATACCTTTCCGATCTTCAGCTACTGTTAAAAAAAAAAAAAAACCACGCATCCTAGAAGCCAGCCAGCTTATAAACCGCAATACCACCCACCATGCAAGTACCACCTCCACCACAGCCCACCCCCGCAAACACACCCCTGTCAATGGCCAATGTACTTTAGCCAATTCCGCAGCGTGAATGGGCCCACGTGCTGGACGACGGACGTATAAGACGTCAGATTAGGACTGGGGGCTTGACCGAGACGAATTGGGAAGTAAGATGGGCGTATTTACCTGTTATTGGTACGTTTTGAGATTGGGAAGATTAATGGGAGAAAGGAAATCTCGAGGGTGATCAGTTGGAAATGTGAGACGTTTAGAGAGGCAAAAAGAAAGAGAAACAGAGAGGGATTTTGCCAATTAATCGGGTGAGAACGATGAGAAATGATTTGCATGATGAATTTCTCGATGACATTACTCAGGGCGACGTCGGTGGTAGCTTTCGGCACCGATTAAGAGCCGGGGATACCGAAGATGGCAACACATATATGGTGACCACTACAAAATATATCGTGAATCGGTCACCGATTCTCACATCATAAGGTGGTCTTTTTCATATCTCAAACATCTAGGGCATGCCCGATCAACACGATAGCCAGATGCTGCCCAGTTCCATTCGGTGTTGGCATCGACGTAAATGGCCTGATAGCTATCTTTAGACAATTGTAAACCTGAGGAGACATCATAAAGCAATAAACTTAGGACGTCGCTAATAATTTCAATTTGTTCATGCCCCTCTCTTCCAGACCATCCACAAGAGCCATCCGCCCTTACAGTATCCCCCTTCTATCCTAAATCTGTATGCCAAGCTCTCCAATCGCTGCCAAGAACTTCCAAGCCCCTCTGTTCGTCTTCCCGCCAATATCTCCCCATCTACCGTCCTCGTCACGCATCATCTCCTGTTCCCTCATCCCCTCGTCTGCCCTGTCCCAAACAATAAGCCCAATCTCCAATGTCCTGTCCCCAGGACCTCTTGGCATCGCCAAGCCAAGATGATAACTCCCGAGAAGCTTATCGCCCGCTACTGTGACTTCCCGGCTTGGCTGGCATGGCTTGGCTAAGGGGAGAAGAGATGATGGAGGTTTCCTGATTGGTTAAGTGACGGATTAGGATAAAAAAATTGGTTGTTGTATTTGTGATACAGAGTGGCTGTTTTCATAATTTGATGATTGGGCTTTTCTTTTTATGGTTAGAGGAGGGCAAAATGTATAAGAGATAATCACCTTAGCTGTTGATAGTTTTCGGGATTTCCGTAGCCGGTGTCCGCCCGGTCAACCAAACGGGTATCTCAATACATGGTTTGATGAGATACCTCCGGATGGCCCATTCGCCAGCATGAGACGCTACCATTTCACCGAAGGCCCACAGAAACCCAACGGAACGCCAAGAAGTGGGTTCTCACGATCCAATGCTGCCCAAAGAGGTCAAATATCATTAAAGGGGAGGCTGCCCAATGAGGAAGTCTGTGGCCTATCGGTCACTGTTACGTTGATCGGCTGGAGAGGAAAGAAGGGACGGGGCCAAGGAGGAGGAGGAGGAGGAGGAGGAAGAGGAGATGTAACTTTGATGTCGGGATTCCCGTGTTGTAACAATGGAAATGGGCTTTGTTCCTGAGGAATAATTCTATTTGACTTTGATAATGGCCGCTACAATCTTGGCATAACCGTAATACTCATAAGACAGCGTGATGGTTGACTACTTTTTGGAGCATCCTCACCATATATTGATGAGCTATCGCCGCCACTTTTTGACTGCTCTATTTACATAGTCACGACAACAATATATTGAACCCCTGTCACCACGTTCTCTTCTGGTTGGCTGTTGACGTCGCTTGATTCCCACTTACAACATCATCAACCAGGATGTCAAAGTGGGGCCGGCTTGACTAACACAAGAGAACCTCGAGGTCGCAGAATAGCCCGATGGAACTTGGCGATGCATGATCTTCCTATTATCAAGTTAAGGCGAGAAACGCACAGAGGATATCGCTAAGAATAAAGATATATATGGCGATATACATGCTTGTGATTGGGCACGGATGGGATCGGGTGGTCGGGGCAAAGGGGGGAGATAGCAGCCTTGTTTGAGCGGTGAGATATCTGTGTTAGTGATGGAGTTGAGAAAAGAAGCATCTTGAAATAGAATTCTGTTCACAGTGGACGGATAGTTGTCGTCTGAGAAGGCGAGATTAGACCACGATGCATGAATTGTATCATGAGTGTTCAGCTCGAGAATGTGCAATATAACCAATTTTATATATTGTAAGAAGAACCGCCAAGATTGTACTTGGTTAGACATCTCATACAGTATGTGTTTTATCACGTGAATGGGTTGATAATACATAGACCCTAGAGCGTATGAACATTCATACGCAATATCTTCTTCTACTTCATCATCTTTTTACATAAAACTGTTATTGTAAACTAAATTAAATATATGCAATTACCAACCATATGTACAAGTAGAAACCCAGAAGTCCGGAACTCCATACCTAAATTCTCTAGAAAATCCACGAGAATGTCTCCTTGACCTCAAACAGCGCCTTATGCTTGATATCCATAGCTGAAGCGCCAACGAGAACCTCGAACTCTCCCTTCTCTGCCACCCAAGCCTTTGCCTTTGTGTCATAGTAACCCACAGAATGCTTATCCAAAGTCACCGTAAAACTCTTCGTTTGTCCCTTCTCCAAAGCCACCTTTTCAAACGCCTTCAGTTCCTTCTCTGGCCTAACCAATCTGGACTTGACATCCCTCACATAGATCTGAACAATCTCCTCCCCGTCAACACCTCCAATATTGCTCACCGCCATAGTCACGGAAATTTCACCGTCCTTCTCCATAACTGCTGAGCTAAGTCTCGGCTTCCCATACTCGAACTCTGTATAAGACAGCCCATGACCAAATGAAAATAACGGCTCAATCTTAGCCCTGTCATAATGACGATACCCAACGAACAATCCCTCACCGTATACAGTCACCAAATCTTCCCCTGGCCACGAAGTGAACGCCGGCGTATCCTCCAACCTCTTCGGCCACGAACACGGAAGCTTACCGCTTGGATTCACCTTGCCAAACAGGATATCAGCAAGGGCATTTCCGGCCTCTTGACCCTGGTACCAAGCTTGGACAATAGCAGGGACTTCGGACGCCCAAGGCATAGTAACAGGTGACCCGGACTGGCAAACCACTATAGTGTTGGGGTTGGCGGCCCGAATGGCCCGCACCAGGCGGTCTTGACTACCGTCTACGGGCAGGTCCATGTTCCTTCGGTCATATCCTTCCGATTCCCATTCGCCATCCAAGCCAACAACGACAACAGCAACCTCAGCGTTCTCGGCGACAGCCACTGCTTCGGCGATGTAATCTGTGTGGTCTTCCTCGACAAATCCAACACGGCATCCACCGAAACGGTGCGTTTGTTTAGCCTCAGCTTGTTTGTCCCGAGGCATTATTTCATTGGTGAATTCCATGCGGAGGGCAACGGGACGACCGGCAACCATCGGGAGTTGAATTATAGCGTCAACGCTCCCGCCAAACATGGCTTCACCGACCTCAGTCCAGTTCGAAAGGTCAGCAACGAGAATGTCATCGGCATATAAACGGCCAGGGCCAACAGTTGAAAAGCTAATGGTGTGGGTTCCCGTGGTCTTAGCGGTGAGGTTTGTGGTGGCAACTGCGGACCATTGATCTGTAGTCTTATCCAGAGGAGCTGAATCCCAAAGGAGGAGATCAGAATTAGTCTTTTTCTCGATGACAACGGGGGAACCCTCAAATTTGTCGCCCTTGAACCACTTTAGAAGAAGGCCTTGTTCACCGTCAGAGTGGGTGCAGGAGGGCGAGGCAACAGGAAGCCATTTGTAGATGTGGCCTCCCTGTGAAAACGTCACCGGGTTCTTTGCAACCGCTTGAATAGCCTCCAATGGTGTAGTCGTATAATAAGGGTTCAAACTAGCGGAGCCACCGCCGCCGGCGATCGCCCGGTTTGCATTAGGCCCAATAACGGCGATCTTTGCTGAAGGCTTGAGGGGCAGAATGCTGTCTTCATTCTTCAACAGAGTGATACCATGCGCGCCGGCCTTCCGGATAAGCGCCCGGGTTTCCGCATTGTCAACAGTGCGTTCGGGGGCTTCAGGGGTGAGGTCGGAGCCCTTGAGGCGCGAAACAAGAGAGAGAATGTGGATGACAGAAGTGTCGATAGTATCCTCAGTGAGGGATCCAGACTCTAGGACAGACATAACTTTACTATAACGCCATTTTTCAGAGTGAGGGAACTCAATATCGCAGCCAGCAATCAAAGACTCGGCAGTGGAGTTGATGCCGGTCCAGTCGGAAATGACGCATCCTTGATAGTTCCATTCGCCGCGCAGGATATCATGAAGAGTGTGGGTATTCATATCCGCATGTTGGCCATTGATGGCATTGTATGACGTCATCAGTGCCCACGGGTTTGCTTCTCTGACCGCAATCTCAAAAGGCTTCAAGTACAGTTCTCTCAATGGACGCTCCTGGATAATGGCGTCAACCTTCATCCTATCTGTTTCTTGCTCGTTTGCCACAAAATCTAGACCTTGCTGTTAACAAAATGTTCGGTAGGATGCGAAGATATATCCGAGTCTCCGCAGAGGTTTATAGTTTTGGCTTACGCTTAATAGTGGCAGAGACGCCACGGCTCTGAAGACCCTTGATGTACTCAGCAGCTAGTTTGCCAGTGAGGACCGGGTCTTCAGAGAATGATTCAAAGTTGCGGCCACCAAGAGGATGCCGGTGGAGACAAACAGTAGGCGCAAGAAGGATGTTTGCAGAGCGAGCTTTTGTTTCTTCCGCAAGATGTTGGCCGACGGAGTACAACAGGTCACGGTCCCAAGTAGCAGCAAGGGAGATACCACAGGGGAAGAGGGCAGCCTTATATAGAGTTAGTCTCTGTCATGTGCATTGATTATCTGGCAACTGAGAGATACATACCTTAGTTCCTCCAACGAAGATACTACCGCGAGCTCCATTAGGTCCATCTGAGGTCTTCACAGCGGGGATGCCCTTCTCCGGGATAGCGGCGGTGCGCCAGAAGTCGGCGGCGGTCAGTAGGGAGATCTTCTCCTCTAGAGTCAAGGTACTAAGTTGGGCGCGGGCGATAGCCTGGTGATGGGTGGAAGTCTTGTCGCCTAGAGCGGACGAGATGGATGACGGATTGGTTTGTGCAGAGCTTTCAGAACCATCATCAGATGGTGTGGGAGCCCGAAGGACAGTAGGTTCGGCCATATTATGTAAGCGTTCTTGTTGAGAATATAACAGAAAAGCAAGACACTTGCTAGATGAATATGTAGATATATAAGTAACAAATATGATGGGAGGATTAATCGATCTCACACGAGTGGAAATGGAAATAAAGATCGAGGTACAAGTAAATCAAGATGGAGAGGGCTTGGCCTCCCTTCATATACTCAGTCATAGATCACCCAAACTCATACGCTGCATACGCTATCACTCACTCATCACTCACGCAGGCGCTTGAAAATACTGAATTCAAATCCTCATCCATCCCACCATCCCAGTCGGGGCGTGTGAATCTCCGGGAAAAGTGGGGCTATCGGGTGTCGCCATATCGCCTTCTATCTCTTTGTTTTCCCAAACTAGTAAGTACCAATCAACTCGCTGATTCAGTCACCGCTCATACCCAATAGGCAGAAACAAAACCTCAAAATGACAGACTATAAATAACACAATACAATCAATATCACATCAGCCATCCAATTTCGAGTGGCATATCTAATACGCCGACCCCATTCAACATGAAATCATCACACCCCGGGCCACGCTGAGCCCCTGTTCCGGCACCTGACTGGCGGGTTTATGGGATTAAGCAGGGTTAATGATCCGATGATATTCCGGTATTATCCCGACCCGCCACAGACTATTTGTACCACGGAAGCTCTCTGGGTGATATTTGGAAGGTCGTAATGGCATTTTAATGGGTCACTGAAGGTTGATGTTAAGCCACCGTGACAATAAGTAGGACATATAGAAATTAAGTGAGTCCTAGTATGTCTTTATCCCAAGAAAATATCTTGCTAGTTTGCTCTATTACTTGCACCTCATCCTCGTTACGCAACAACTCTTGTCATCTCCAATCATGGAAGAGAGCTTTCATGTTAGTAGGCTTGCTAATAAGATTTGCTTCGTAACTAAACCTTTCTTCCACAGTTCATCCGTATGTTGCAGCCATTACCGTTTACATCTTTCCTAATCCGGTAGCTATACGCACTTGGGCCGCTAGGGATTATAGTTTACCCGAAGTATACCCGGCAATGAGCCGGCTGCAAGTCGTGTGAATCAGTTGCGGTAGTAGGAATGCGTGTTGAACAGGAACTGGTTGCAGTTAAGTGGGTCTACAGACTGTGGTGTTTGTTAAAGCGGTATGTAGGAAAATATAGGCACGATGGCCATTGTGATGCTTGGCTGGATAGTTGACCAGCTGTAAAGAAAGGTAGCAAGGTGGTTGATGGACATGGGGTCCCGAAAGTTTGTGTGACAAGAGTATGTCCTTAGTTAAGGCAGTGGTTGTACAAGTTAGGTAACATCATTGGTCAGCTGGGACTCACCCGAGTAGTCCTTTGTGCAAGTCGTCAGTCAGTCGCATGTAGCATTAACCCTACTTCACATCATATTGGTTCAAAAAAAAAGGGTGTTGTCACGTGTATATTAACCCTAGAAACTAGATAGAACTTCTCTCCAACAAATAATAAACAAATAATACTTGACCAGCTAAATCAGATATTGGTGTTCACAACCATGACTAATGCCAACACAAACTAGATATCAACAACTCTGTCCTGCATTGTTATATTATGTCTAAGGTACAATACCATTAGCTAAGCATATAAAACCTCCGCGCTTGTCGCTTATCGTCTAACTGTTATCACCGTGGGCCTCATTCCTTTATAACCAGAAAATAACGGCGATGTGCTTTGACTCTTCGGCCATTTGGATTCGCATGAAGGAATGGCAAACAGAGCAAGACACCGAGATTCCAAAACTTATATATACTATTACTTGAGGACCAGTTAAGTTCCTAAATTTAGTTATTTGCATATAGTGGTAATTATTATATGTTGTCATTTAGGTAGCCGATTGCAACATTTTGGAGTGAGTTGGCGCCCATTTAGGACATCGTCTTACCACAACCCTTAGCACTAACACTTTTAAGAAGCGAGCCTAACTAGGAACTCAAATATCACCTCCATTTCCTATTCATCTATATACAATGTCTTTTTCGATATCTACAAATCTCAAACCCCCACCTCCTGCCCACCATCGCCCCCACTCTCCTGCTACTCTCTCTTCCCGTCGCCGTTCCACCACGCAAATTCCTTCTGAAACCTCACACACCACCGCATTCCGTTCCCCGCACGCGCCGCCTTCACAATGGATCGAAATGCAATCCATGGTTCCGCCACGAACATCAACAACCACTGATACTACCCTTGGCGAGGACAGCGGCGAGGAGACAACAAGACTTGAAGATGACGATGCGCTGACTGTGGTGGATAAGGGGGCTGAGGGTAAAGGGTGGATGGGGAGATTGAAAGGGGTATGGCGTCGGCATGTCAGTGTCTCAGTGGATATGAAGGCATCGAGGGATCATCTAGGTAAGTTGTTGAAAGCGAGTCCGGGTGGGGGCGAGTGTGCCATTAGGAACGGAGGGGTTGGGGGGGTCACACTAGGCTACTTTATCGATGAGGGCGGAAATGGTTGTAGATACTTCTAGGAATGTGAGATACTAACATATATTGTTAGCCCTTGAACGAACATTCCTCGCTTACCTTCGAACCTCATCCATCGGTGCCGTTACCGGTACCATGATTTCCCAACTATTCATCCTTGAAAAAGACAGTTCTGGCGACACATCACCACCCCAGCTGTCAGTATCGTCGATATCCTTTCGGTCCGTCGGTCCACCATTAGCAACTCTGTGTTATTGCTATTCTATTGTGGCAGTTTGCGTGGGCGCGTATCGAGTCTGGCACCTACAGGAAGCTTTATTGAGTGGTAAAAGTTTAGCTGGAGGCGGAGGGCCGATGATCTTGTTCTTGTTAGCGGGTGTGGTAAGTTGGGTGGCTTGAGGTGACAATTGTGGCTACATATACTAACTCTTGACTATAGTTGATGTTATCGTTTTTTTCTGTGATTATTGCCCTTGATGTTTTAGTCAAGTGATTTAGAGCTTGTCTTGATGATGATTTCCAATTTACAACTAGAGGCGCTGGTTTCAAGGCCCAGAGTTGTTATGGTGACATGGGTTTCAAAGCCCCCGGCCGGATATCATCGGGAAAAGCGGGGCCGTCACGGGTTATAATGTACTAGGGTTCGGTTGTTTGAGCGTCGGTAATTCATACTAGAAAAACCCATAGCATAATATTTTTAATAACGCTATTGACAGAATACCCGTGGAATGCAACATTATCATCGGTATATGTTTCCTATTTTCACTGTTTCATCCCCAATACGCAGCTGCATATTGCCAAAGGTCCTCAACGCCGTACACACCACTATTTCACACAGTCATTTCACGTAATCACTATACAACACTGTGACAATTCTGCAGCCTCGTACATTTGACTCTCATTTCATTATATATTCTAAGGTATACTCGCTCATGTGTCTCGTCCATGTGTCTCGTCCATCTGTCCCGTCCATCCGTCCACCACCAGTCGGACAGACATGTTGCTTGGCAATAAAGTGGAGAACTTCCCCAAGCCACCCCACCATCATCAACGTCCCGTCTTTCCCCTCCAACCGAACTCATCCGTCTCGCCACCTGACTAATCAAGCTGCCCTTTGTCCCGTTACCAAATTTACATTCACCCTCCAAAAGGCGGTCTGGGGTTACAGCGTGCACAATAGCACGACCAATTTGCCACTTGGGGAAGAATATGCTCCAAGGAATGAGCAGAGAGGGAGAAAATGGTCAGATGGGAAGCAAGAGTGGTATGGGTTGCCAGGAATTGCTTACATTACATAAAAAACTGGCGGGACGAGGTTCCAGAACGAGACCCGTAGTTATCCGCAGTGTAAATTGTAGTATAACAGCTAGGGTTATGGTGGCATGCGGGAGATACTTGTTCGTTAACCTTAGGGATTATAGGAAACGGGCCAAAATACCAAACACTATGCTACCTGTATGTCATTGTTGGTCTAGAAATTGTATCAAACTTGGGCTATATTTTTTTCGTGATCATGTGCGAAGCTATATTTACTGGTTTCTGATGTGAGGCACAGGAGTTGAAACCAAACAAATTCTGTGTCACGTGATTCCCATGCAGGAATTAACTGAGAGAGCCCCAGGCGGCATCTGGTAACATGAGGGCAGACGATGAAATGTATAGTATCAAGGAGCAGGGAGACAGAGGTTTTAAAATGTATTAAACTGAGATAGTATCATTGGTGAATCCAAACCCATAGTCTCCCTGGCTCTAACTTGATTTACTTGCCTCTGAACAAACACGGCAAGGCTCCCTAGTTGCAGGCAGAAATAGTTACTGAATCCTTTCCGCCTCCTGATGGGCTATTGCAAACAATGCATCATAGGATAGTAAGGGTTTAGCCTTAGTGGACTATCCGCCATAAATTCATCAAATATCCACTAAATCTCCTTCAACACCGCCCCAAAAACCACAATAACCCTAAATCTCCCTTTTACCATTCAAATCAAAAAGCTCCACCAAAGCTGTCCCGGTATTCAAGCTTCCCTCAACGACAGCCCGCCTGCATCGACAGCCCTCATCTATTGAAGCCAGACCACCAAATTAAGCCATCTGTTGGCTGCTCGTCCATAATCGTCACCAATCGCGTTAGCCAATCGTTCTACATAATCATCATTTACTATAGCTTTTGTGCTCTTTCGTTTGGTATTCTCCCATTCTTTGCATTGTAATTGGAGTTTCCTTTTGATCTGAAGGCTTTGTCTGACTAAGCTGCCATTCATTCGATCTGCAACATTCAAAAGCGACGAAACTTGACGGTGATAGCGAGGGGAATTACAGACTTGTGTCTGGCTGAGATTGTGATATCGACCCACAATTATTTGGATATTGTCGACGATTGCCCTGGTTAAGGACTGATTTGAGATCTGGGAGAGACGTCATGCCTTTGTCGGGAGACGCTATTGTCGGATTTTAGTGTTGGCTTTTTTGCTGCTGCTACTGCTGTAGCCAAGATACTGACAATTTGATTTGGGACTTTGATTTGTTCCATTAGTGAGAATAACAGTTTCGTTTCTCACACGAGGTGTGAAGGTCTCAGTGTCTTCATCCAAGCAGCCGTTCTTTCGGTCTTCGGCCCATCTAACCGTGTAATTCTTCACTATCTCGACCTTTCTTTTTCTTTTTCGACACTTGAATTCTATCCTCTTTAACATTGGAGAAGTCCTTTCGATACCTCGTCCCCTTCTTGGGACCCATACGCTCGAGCTACCCGCCATACGATCTCGAAACTTCCCGATTCCACAAACCTTCGATGCGCAACCTAACATCTTGACACCCAAAATCCCATATCCACCATGGAAACAAATCCGGAACCCCGCGCCCGGGCTACCCCAGCCCAAAGCCCTTTGGTGTCCCCTCTCTCGAATCTCCGTGCCGAATCCTCCAACATGACCCGCTCCTTCAGCCAAGATATCCGCGAAGAGCGCGAAGAGCTTCGCGAAGCTGCTGACCAGACTCTCAATGTGATTGTCGATGTCAATTTTGACGGGACAATTCGGTGGGTCAGTCCGTCATGGGCTGAGGTAATTGGGACTGATGAAACAGAGTTGGTGGGGCGCCCATTTGCTGATGTGATCATCAGTGATAATCGCAATGTGTTCCTGGATGCGGTTGAGGCCATGAAAAAGGATGACTCAAGAAGTTATGGGGTAAGGTTTGCTGTGACACTGGGGCCAAAGTCAAGGCTGTTAAGAGCGCAGCCACCACCGCCACCAACGCCGACGATTCAGACGACGTTTGCATCAGAGGATGGAGATAATGATTGTGAGGGGCCCAGGGAGTCTTTGCACGAAGAAGCTGTCGACGATGAGACGATGAGAAGTACCGATTTGGAGTCTGTTCTTGAACAGCCCGAGACTCAGCAGTCAGATATCCCTAAATCACAACCATCACATCTTGAAGAGCCAACCATCGACCTTGAATCTCAAGAACAACAATCAGAGCAGTCCGATGCTGAGACTGAAGAACCTATGGAACTTCAACAGCCGGATGCACCATTTATCGAACTAGAGGCTCAAGGAATCATTGTCTATGATTCGTCATCTAGCGAAGAAAGTCATGTAGGTTATATCTCCACCGATGAGTTTGGTCGTTACACCGTTTAGTCTTCTAATCTAACCCTAACCCTAGACAATGTGGATGATCCGGCCTTGGAAAGCCCCGCGCGAGATCAAGATTGATATTCCAGATGCCATTGTTCATAACCTTGGATCAGGTGCGGAGGTTCTTGCCACCTATCTTACCCAACTTGCCGAGAGTGGAACTGCAGATCCTGATCAACATCCTCCGCCACCTCCACCGCTGCTCTGTCGGATCTGTGAACGGAGCATCCCGGCATGGTGGTTTGAGAAACATACGGATTTGTGCTTGCAAGAACATAGGGCAGAAATGGAAGTACAAATGGCACAGGAAGCCCTGACAGATCATCGGCATTCCATTGTCCGTGTACTTGACTTGCTTGAAGCTCGCAAGAGCCGCCCCATGACTGTTGAACAACTAACCCCTATGGCTGAATACAAAGGCTTGCCTATTGGCCCTCAGTCCCAATCAACTAATTCATCCCCCGGAGCCCCTGGAGGCCCCCCAGGCCCTAGTGCAAATGGGGCACCAGCATCGCGGGAACGATCGGCGTTTGGACATGCGAGGGCTAGATCATTTGCTGTCCGGAGGCCCCAAGCGCGTATAGTGGAGTTATTGATGGACTTATGCGATACTGCACTGGAAATCAGTACTCCGGCAGTCAAAGAGGCGCCAAGCCCGAATTCGGACCCATTTGATTTTCGGACGCTGTCGCCCCAGTCGGAAAGTCGAATTTCTCAGGTGTTTCAGTGGCAATCACCAAGTACCAATACATTAGAGCAAGAACAAGGACTTGCCTTGCTCTGTGCCGATACCGAACGGGCTGCCAAGGAGAAGGTGGATTCGGTGTTGCGGCATCGCAGGATTATCCAGTATGCTGAGCGCATTCGGATAGAATTTGCCGTGCTGGTACAGGAGTGCATTGACAATGCTATCAATAAAGCCGCGCGAATTGCGGCTGGTGTCGATTCAGAATCAGATGATGGAGTCAGTGCAGTTAGTGTGATGGATGCTTGCTCAGTTCATGATGAATACTTTTCTAATCAGAGCTACACGCCGGGCCCTGACTTGGTTGCGGCACTTGAAAGGGCGTCGGAAGATCAGAAGCGGGATAGAGATATTGGAGTCAGACCAACGTCATTTGTCGAATCGGTTACTTCCTTTGATAGTCCCAAGGAATGCCCGACCCCCGTGTCAAACATGGGTGGTGGTATGCCCCCGTCTGGGTCCATATTGAGAGAATCCAGAAGAGGATCACGGCGCGAAAGTATGATTTATGGCAGTGACGCCGGTGATAGTGATATCAGTATCCGGTCGTCATCGGTTGCATCCAGGAATCCCCTTCGTACCGACTCCCCCATCTCTGAGTTTGGTGATCTTCGCCGTACCGCAAATGCGAAACACCACCAACGACGGAGCCTTGTGCTTCCTGGAAACACATCACCACACCGCCAGGAGTCACCATCACGCATCGGTCCTAGCCAACAGCCGGCGTCTCCACTGCGCATCAAGCCTAGATCATTCCCTTACAACCCCGACGGCAGTAGCCTCAACTCACCTGAAGCCTCTCCGATGCTTCCCGGTGGTGATTTCAGCTCTCCTGCAAACCACAGCCTTCACAGTGGCCCTATTAGCCATCATCGACGGCAGTCATCGGCGGCTATGTCTGAGTTTGTTATGAAACCGCCGCCACCGTCTCCGCGCTTGGGGGCTTTAGGCACACAGCATCCGCCGCCGCAAGCCAGGCCGTCACAGCCGTCGATCCGTGACTTCGAAATCATCAAGCCAATTAGCAAGGGAGCTTTTGGATCTGTGTATCTTTCCAAGAAAAAGACGACGGGGGAGTATTTTGCGATCAAAGTGCTCAAGAAGGCAGACATGGTTGCCAAGAACCAGGTTGGCAATGTTAAGGCTGAAAGAGCCATCATGATGTGGCAAGGGCAGAGCGAGTTTGTAGCCAAGTTGTATTGGACATTCTCGAGTAAAGATTATCTTTATTTAGTCATGGAGTATCTCAATGGCGGAGACTGTGCATCTTTGATCAAGATTCTCGGTGGCTTGCCAGAGGACTGGGGAAAGAAGTACCTTGCTGAAGTCATTCTTGGTGTTGACCATCTCCACAGCCGCGGCATCATCCACAGAGATCTCAAACCCGACAACCTTCTCATTGACCAAAAGGGCCATCTTAAACTTACCGATTTTGGTCTTTCACGCATGGGTCTCGTTGGCCGCCAGAAGCGAGCCATTACTTCTGGTGGTGTTGATCCAGCCCCGGACATCTTCAAACAAGGGCCATTCGCCCGGTCTTCTTCGATGGCGTCATCACGCTCTGCGTCACTTGACATGCAAATTCCGGCCCCACAACATCAGGGCCAATCACCAAGTATGACTCCACTGTCAACACCGGATACTAGCAGTGTCCTAAGCCAGCCTTCGTCATTTAGTTTGGGTCCGCCATCAACGTCGGCACCAGGCCCTGGAAGTGTTTCGGGAGATCTTAAGAGGCCGGCGGCGGTTACGAACAAATTCCGAAGCGATAGTGGGAGCAGTGAGACGTTATCCCAGATGTTGACGAACTTGAATCTTGGTGAGACGAGTAGCCAGGTGGGAGATTCTTCGGCCATGTCAGTGGGTGGCAAGTCGGTCGACGATACAGGTTCTGACGCTGGTTTTGGCGGCGGGATGGAATCTGGGCCGATGTCGCCTGGTTTGACAGCTCTTCAGCATTCGTCGTCAAATCTGGACGGAGATCTTTCCAGGATGTCGGCCTCAACAATGCAATCTTCCTCCATGATGCCACCAGCTATGGCGTTGTTTGACCCCGAAGATAACTCGAATAGACGGTTTGTTGGTACTCCGGATTATCTTGCGCCTGAGACGGTGCGTGGTGAGAAACAGAATGAGGCTAGTGACTGGTGGTCAGTTGGCTGTATTATGTTTGAGTTCCTTTATGGGTATCCTCCATTCCATGCAGCGGAGCCTGAGATGGTGTTTGAGAATATTCTGGCGCGGAGACTGCGGTTTCCAGATGATCCTGATGAGGAGATTACTTCGGCTGAAGCTAAGGACCTAATCAACAAGCTTCTGTGCTCCGATCCTGATGAGCGCCTGGGTGCCAATACTGTTGACAAGTTCCCATCTGGTGGCGCAGAGATTAGGAGTCATTCATGGTTCAGTGACATCAATTTCGATACGCTTTTGGAGGACGAGGCGCAATTTGTGCCGACTACAGAACACCCTGAAGACACCGAGTATTTCGATTCTCGTGGTGCTACCTTGCAATCTTTCCAGGAAGAACTTGACGAAGAGACTGAGGCACCGCCACCGCCGTCATCGGGATCGGGATCTGATTACCATGATCGTCCACACGATGCGCTATCTCGTGTACGAAACAATGCTCCTGCCCCGACTAAGCGTGGTATGATCCCTCTATCTATTCCGCCCCATATCCGCGATTCGAAGAGCCGCAGGCTCAGTGAACCTGTCGGGACCGACGAGTTTGGCAACTTCATCTACAAGAATTTACCTGCGCTTGACAAGGCCAACAAGGTCATGATCCAAAAATTGCGCACAGAGACGGCGCAGAATAAGCCGTCGTTGAATACAAGCGTCTCGTCCGTCAGCAGCATACCATCGCCGCTTCCAGGATCATCTGGTCCTGGGTCGACCACTGGCTCGGCCTCTTCAGGCGCTCAGGCGCCTGGCCATTCAGTAGAGAATAGCCCACTGGTGCCGTCAATGCAGGGTATGGCGTTACAACGAACATTGTCGAATGCCAAGAGCAGACCGCAATCGCCGGCTGCTGGGTTTAGCCATGCTAACTCACCCTCCCGGGCTTCGCAGCCGTCATCGCCATTGCTCTTGTCGTTCGTTCCCGGGCAGAATCCAGAAAATCATACGCGCCGGAAGATCTCTGGAAACCTGTCTGCGTTGTCCCAGTTAATTACTTCAGATACTGGAACTAGTACACCGAAATCAGGTATGAGTGGAAGCACCAGTGGATCATCAGCCACTGGAATCCCGCCAGTTCCACCAGTCCCCCAACTGCCAAAGTCTGCTACTGGATCGCAACCATCGTCTTCGTTAGTGGCCACTCCGGTTAAAACTCGAGGAAGCGCGCCACCACCGTTAGCCTTAACGCCAAATTCTGGGAAGGGATTGGCTACACCGAGACCAGGGAGTGCCTCACAAACGACGAGAACAAGGTCGTTGACGGTAGGATCTCAGTCAAATGATGGAAGCCCTGTGACGTCAGAGTCATCTCTGATGCATCATAGGAATAGGCGTAGCCAAGTGTTTGACATGTCGCCGTCGTCTTCAGATACGGAAAATGACAAGCACAACGCTTTGCTGAATGTGCAGCGGAGGCGACAGAATTCGCGTAGGTTCTCTCAGATCGCGCTGGATAGTGGACCGATGTTTAGGCCGCTGGATGTACTTATTTGCGAGGATCATCCGGTGTCGAGGATGGTCATGGAGAAGCTTTTGGAGAAGTTGAGATGTCGGACGATTGCGGCAGTAACCGGCCCGGAGGCGTTGAGGTATGCTACAGGAGAGATAAAGTTTGACATAATCTTCCTCGAATTCAAGCTGCCGCAAATCAACGGGACGGACGTGGCGCGAATGGTCCGCGAAACCAAGAATGCCAATGCGCATACCCCGATTGTCGCGATCACAGCGTATATCAAGGAACTCCAGGCGCCACATTATTTTGATTCGTTGATCGAGAAACCAATTTCATCTTCGAAGCTTACGAATGCCTTGCAGAGTTCGTGCAATTGGAAGCCAGCTGGGCCGATGACGAGCGTAGCGATGCCTCATCCGGGGCCGTCGGCTTTGAGATTGGCTAGTTTGAGGACAGAAGGCAGTAGCCTGTCTAGCCATGGATCGACCACAGGGTCAGTATCCGGTTTGGCGAGGATGGGGAGTTCAGGCTTGGTTCCGTCAAGCCGTGAGGATTCGATTTCATCAGTGTACGGGGACTCTGAGTCTGTGACGACCACGGATGATTCTCCGGTTGTGGGAGTCGGCAGCAAAAAGCAAAGTATTGGGGCTTGGATCGAAGGAGGCTTGGGTATCCGAGATGATGATCATATGGACCCCAATGCTTCGGCTCCTATGCCGGCTCCGTCTTTGATAAACCCCACATCCCCACAGGTTCCCTCCAGACTATCAGCAACTTTCTCGTCGTCGAACTATACTTCGGTGACTCCGTCAAGTTCCAATGATATCCCGCCTGTGCCGAAACTTGACACAGCCAATCTCTTTACTCGGAAACCCGGAACTAAGCTACAGACTTCCCGCCGCGACTTTATCATTGACAAGCGTGCAGGGGCTAGTTCTGGAGCAGATTCAGCTGATGATGAAGATGAAGAAGCTGCTTCACCCAGAGACTCATCAATTCTGCTACGCCCGAGGCCTGCGTTGCCGTCGTCTAAGCTAGGAATTGAGATGATGCGGGCAAGTTCACATGACTCGATGACGTTGCCAAGTGCTAAAGTCGAGGTGACAGCGCCTTCACCGACTGAAGACCGTAGAACGGGACTGGGTTCGATCGCCGATGTTCTTTCTAGTGACTTGAAGGGTGAAGGGGCCATTACACCACCTGAAGCCAAGTCAGAGGACGTTGCGATTGGGGAAGATAGTGATGCTGTTCGGGATTCAGAGAGGACGCCGCGACCAGAGAAGGGGGGAGGGTTGGTTGCTGAAGGGGATATTGATGGCGAGCCGACACCAAGACCGAAGGGGGGAGTTAAAATGGGGGGATAGATGACGGTAGTGATGACTTGATGGTAGAGGCGTATGGGAGTTTTCATTTGTGCTTATCTGGGAATATTGGGAATAGGGATTTATTTTCTTTGTTTTTGTTTCTGTTTTGATGTTATGTTGTTATCTACTTTTCATTAGTTCGTACTATTTTGGTATTCGATTTATTGTCGTTTATTTAGTGGCTATATAAAATGAATTAGTCCACCCATTCTTGCTCTCTCAGTGTCCAACTGAGATGATCTGTGATTGTCTATTGTGAGGTTTGTGATGATGACATAATACACAAACCCTAATAATAGGGTTCGTGGCTCCAAATGTTCAATGCGCAATTGCTTGAGCAGGGAAGGTAGCTGCGCCATGAAACTAAATGCTGAATAGGGAAGGAAGGAACTGACGACGTATTGTTTGATGATCGTGACTTGGATATTGTCTTTTGTTCTTCAATGATTTGAGGGCGGAGTCAGTGAGTTTTTGTTTTGGCTGATTCTGTTGATCTTTCTTTGCAATTAATAATTGGAGTTCCCAGGAGGATTAGATTGCTTTTTCAACATCGAAATACGAGACCGACACGTGCGAATAACCGTGTATTAGGCGGCCAATCGATTAGAGAGACTTGCTGCGTATTTACTATCGGCTCGACCAACCAAACAACCGACACCACGACTGGTGCTCCCATTGATATTCTGGCCACCGGCCAAAACTTCTCGACACTTTATTCTGTAATATACATAGAATATCGATCATGATTCAACAGTCACACAACACGCACGCTCTTCCTACTTCGTCCTCCCGCAACCCATTTGACACCGACGACTCCAGTCCATTAAACAATGCATTGGTGTCAGTACGGCGAGCATTGCGGCAGATCTATCTGTTTTTGCGGACACGAGGGGCCCCGGGGGCATTGGCATTGCTAAGGACATTGAGTTTACAGTTGGTGGAAGCGATTAGGCACATGAGCATTAAGAGTGTTTTTAGCTTTCCGCATTTGTTGGTGCTGGTTTGGTTTGTTGTTTTGTTGCGAGGAGAGCGGTGGGTTTTCTATTATAAGGTTAATCAATGTGCTTGGAAGAATTGGGAAGAATGGGTAAGTGGTTGCGCCGCTCTAGGCCCAGATGTACGTTCCTATATATACCATTGCTAACACGAGGACATATTAATAGCCGGCTCATGCGAAGCCACATCATCTTATTTTTATTGCAGATCCACAGCTCATTGACCCACACTCTTACCCGGGTCGTCCTTGGCCCATCAACCCGTTAACTATGACGATTACCGATAACTATTTGCGGCGCGGATACCGCGAGCTGCAGACGCAACTATCTCCTGATTCCCTTTTCTTCCTTGGAGATCTTTTTGATGGTGGCCGCGAATGGAAGACAGCGCATGGGGATTTCAACGATGCCTCGTGGGCGAAACCCCATCCGGCGGGTGAGGCTGAGCATGTTAAGTCATGGCTTAAGAAATATGGAGAAGATTATTGGTTGAAAGAGTACCGCCGGTTTTCTGATATCTACTTTGCGCCGTATGAACCCGGTGGTTACGCATATGACGAAGGAAGAGCCAAGATGGTTGTTGCTAGTTTGCCAGGAAACCATGATTTGGGTTTTGGCGCAGACGTCAAGGTACCGGTGCGCAACCGATTTGCGGCGTATTTTGGGGAGCCAAATAGAGTTGATATTATTGGCAACCATTCGATTGTTAGTATTGACTCGGTATCACTAAGTGCCGGAACGTCGGATCGGATTCCACCAGCGACTCTAGAGGCGATTTGGGAGCCCTCGCGATCCTTTTTGCAAAATGTAAAGCAGAAGAAACTTGAGGCCATTGACGATCATCTGCGGCTCATGTCAGGCGCAGAACGGGCTTTTCGGTATGACCAGATGATCGAGAATACTGAGAATATCTCGGGGCCGGCACCAGATATGCATAACCTGACGGGCATTTCTGACTTTCCTACGTTGCTCTTGACGCATGTTCCGCTGTATCGGTTGCCCGGGACACCCTGTGGCCCAATGCGAGAGCACTGGCCGCCGGCGAAACATCCTAAAGAACAGCATGGGCGTATCGTCGACCCACAGAATGCCATTTCGGTGACGGCGGGATATCAATATCAGAATGTATTGTCTGAGGATGACTCGGTGAGGTTGGTGACTGAGGTGGGCAATGTCGCACATGTGTTTTCGGGAGATGATCACGACTACTGTGAATTGGTTCACTCGGATTCAAAGAAAAATGTCCGGGAGATCACAGTGAAGTCTATAAGTATGGCTATGGGTGTTCCCACACCTGGATTCCTGATGGTCTCTCTTTGGAACCCCGTCGACCCCGTCACCGGCGAATCAATCATCCCTGCTGCCCATAGCGACCGGCTCGCCACTATGCAAACCCATCTCTGTCTCCTCCCTAACCAAATCCGCACATACATCGCCTATATCTACCTCTCTCTTGCCACAATTATCACCCTCACAATCCGCGCCATCCTCGTCCCCATCCTCAACCTCACTCCCTTCCTCCCGGACCCCTCTGACACCCCATCGCCGACCCTCCCCACCTACCGCGATAAAAAGGACGACGACTCCCCCTATTCCTCATCTGCCTCTGCGCCCACTGCTGGTTACGCATCCTCGGGATCCTCCCGGAACTCCCCATATGCATCGCGAGCCAAACAACGGTCGGGTGCCGGGTCAGGGGGGCGTCCATGGGCATGGGCAAAGGCGGAGCCGCGAATTGAGATCGGGAGGGATAAGTTGTTTGGAGGTCCGGTGGGAGGGAATGGGTGGAGGGGAAGTGGAGGGAAGAGAAGAAGAGTTACCATGGGATTTGTAGGGAGAGAAGCAGGATGGGGGTTGTGGAGGGTTGTTTGGATGGTGGGGATTTTCTTTGCGTGGTTGACCTATAAGGGATGAGGAAGATGGAGTCAATATAAATGGTATTAGCGTTTGCGATCTGGGGGAGGAATATAAATGTGTAACTAGATAAGGCTTGTTTATTGTTTGTATATTATCTTTCTGATTAATTTATCGAATTTCAATTTGTACATTACAAGATTCATGCTCAACAACCAGCCTGTAGAATATCTCGATCATATCGCATACACATTATATTAAAAGTCCCATTACCTAATTAATTACTAAGAAATATCCATCTTCTATCTATACATATTATCAACTCCTTCAATCTATGCCTTCACAACCTTCTCTTCATCTCCCAGCTGTCCCCTATCGTCAACTAGTCTCTGATTCGTCTCATGCTTCTGATCCAACGAATACTCCTTCACCGTAAACCCCAAAATCATGCAAATCACGCCAAATGCCAACAATTCATAATAAATCGCATGCAGCGCGTCCGAATACGCCTTCACCAGCTGCGTCCGCTCCGGCGACTCCGCCATCGCCTTAATCATTTCAACCACCATCGTCGCCTCACTAGACAGTTCCTTCGCCCTGGGCGCCCAGTAAGGAATCTTATCAAGCTGTGACTTGAAGGCATTTTGGAAAATGACACCGCCAGTAGCCACTCCGATGGACTGCCCAAAGGTCCGCAGGAAGGAAAAGAACGCCGCGGCTTGGTCGTTGAGTGACGGAATGGCCGCGGCTTGGATGGCGAGACCCATGGCGGGGAACAACATGCCGGTTCCGAAGCCAACGGGAATATTCAGGAAGATCCATTGCGGGATAGTCGTGGATGGGCCCAGGAGAAGGAGAAGGCCGGAGCCAAGGGTTGTCAGTGTCCAGCCGGCCCAAATAGCCCAGCGGTATTTGCCGGTCTTGGCTGCCATGAAACCGACAAAAGCGGATGCGGGGGCGACGGTGAGGGTTTCGGGCAGGGCGGCGAGAGAAGAGGAGATGGGAGAGTAGAATTTGACACCCTGGTAGTACAGGAGAACAAAGTAGAGGATGGACCAGAGGAGGGCACCGTGGAGAATGGATTGGATGAAGGCAACGATGATTGACCAGTTGTTGAAGAGGCCACGAGACACAAGGGGCTCAACGGCGTAGTTGAATTCCCAGAAAAGGAATGCAGCCAAGAGGACAAATCCAATGATCAACGGCAAAAGACAGCGCCACGAAGACCATTCGTACATGACTCCACCAGTCGACAACCCAAACAAAAATGCCGTACTCCCCGTCGTGAAAATCGCCGATCCAACCCAATCAATCCTCATCAACTTGGTCATGAAATCACCGGGCAACTTCACCTGGTTCAAGAACAGGAACACCATGACCGATGCAACACCGATCAAGGGCAAATTGATGTAAAAGATCCACCGCCATGAGACGTTCTCAGCAAACCCGGCACCAACCATAGGGCCGGTAACGGTACCGAGCGCCCAGATGGCGGAGAGAATGGAGAGGTATTGGCCACGAACGGCAAGGGGGACAAGATCAGTGACGACCATCTCAGTAAGAGATAGGAGACCGCCACCTCCGCAGCCTTGGATGGTGCGGCCGATGATGACAACATTGAAGTCGTTTGCAAGGGCGGCAATGAGGGATCCAGCGAAGAAGAGGATAATAGTGAGGTAGATCAGCTAGGGCTTTGTTAGAATATAGTTTCAGAAGATTGGCAACATTGGGTTTTATAAAAACTTACGTTCTTCCGGCCGAATACAGAACTCAGGGCGGCAACAGTAGGCTGCACCACCGTACTAGCCAACAAGAAACTAGTTCCAGACCAAAAGGCCTGTAGTGCTGTCCCGCCGATCTGCTGGCTCATTGTTGGCAGCGCAACGGACAACGTCGTAGCATCAAGGGCAACGGCCATAGACAAGGCCATGAGGGCGCCGAAAGCAAGGAAGAAGTTGCGAGAGGGACGGAAGGGAGCATCGGGGTCGGCGGCAGTGTCTGTGATTTCATTGTCGGGGGTCTTTTCGGTGTCTGGAGTCTTTTCGGAAGTTTTTGGGAGGGGAGTGGGGGGTTTAGAGATGTCGGTGCCGGGGAGGGTGCCGGAGGCTGCGTCGGTGTCTGAGTCGGGAGCCATATTGTGAAGTGTTGATGTGGATTTATCTGATGAAAAGAGATTAAAGACAAATAGATGACTGAGTGAGGATGGCAATGAGAGATATGAAGTAATGAAGTCGAGGGAAGCCCAAGCCTTTATGTAATGTGAGTGTGCTCAGCAGTGAGTGAGATCAACAAAGCCCAAAGAGGAAGCAAACAGCTCTTATATATGAGCAAACACTCAAAGTAAACAACTGTCGCACGATCAAACAAGCCCAAATTTTACTCAAGGTCTCTAGTAATCCCTTCTTCTCATAAGCAGAAACTTTTTCTTTCAGCAAAACCGGGCACAAATGAAACAAAATCGCTTTCTAACCCCGAGTTCCTGTTGTTCTCTCAAGCGGCTCAATAGCCACCGAGTCCGTTCTTCTTTTAAAACCGGGAATCCTCTAATTAGGAAACTACCGGTACTTGCCTTGTGCTAATATTAGCTGTCAATCCCAAGGCAACTACCGCGTAATAGTTCTTTCCCGATCGTCAGCTCTTGCCGCTTTGCTTTTTTTTGTGTTTGCTCGCTTACAAACGCAACTTCTTGTTATAACTGATGTAATTACCAAAAAGGAAATAGACGCTGTCAAACCAAAGATCGGAAAATAAAGGCAAACTTAATGAGACGTTAGGCGTCAAACGCGGGGTTGTGCGTAATGGTGAGTATAGAGGGTAACCGGATGTACGGAGAGAAAATAGGTGATTGGTAAAGTCGGGAGAATATTCGGGTACCCTTGGGATTTTGTTGCCTTTTTTTCCTTTTTTTGAAGCGGCAGTTGGGACGGACACGGAGTAGAAGGCGGCGGGTCGGAGGAATCTTGAGGGACGGGAAGGGTGGTCGGCTTATGGATTACAAGGATGAGGGAAGGATGGGATGACGGTGGTGACAATGATGGGAGGATCTGACAATAAGACAAGCAGAAATGACGAGAGTGAGACGACTAGTAGCGGAGAAGAGGAAACGAGTCAATGTCAATGTATGAATCAGATATACAGATCGTCGGTCCAACTTATAAGCTCCACTCCCTCTCTGATTCATCAATATTATCATGCACTGCTATCAACGCAAAATCTCAATCTTCCCCACCATCCATCGCCAACTCAGCTCCTAGGATTCCCCCCTCTCCTTCTTGCTCTTCCTGTATTTCTCTCTCTCTCTATCGCACGCCAAGAAATTCACCTCCTAACAACGGAACATTATTCCAATCATTTATCCTCCTACCCAAATCCCAATCTTCAACAAGCCCATAGATCCTCCCCTACGACGTCAAAATTCCCCCCTTCCCGTCCCCCTCCAACAAGCACACCCCATACCCCATCTGCCGGTGCCCATCGGCCAGCCCCAATGGAACCTCCTTCACTGTCCCATTCCAGTGGATACCCGCGTGTAGCGAATCTGCCATCACCCGCCCCAACGCCCCCATCCGCGTGGCGTCCGGCGTTCGCCAGCGGCGTCCAGGGCGGTGAAAAAGAGTCCCAGACCCTCACTCACAAATGGCCAACAGTACTAAGCCCAAATCTCTCCTAATTATTCTTATTCTTCCTTCTTTTTTTTCTTTACAAGTAAATCGTCTCTCCTATCCAAGATTTCCTATCTTACAACTTCCTCATTGCTGCCTTACAGACTCCTTCCCATATATACATCATGTTATCGTATTTCGCTTCATATGCATTCCATTTTAGGCTGACAAGCGGCCAAACATTGGTCCAACTACGAGTCAGTCCCAAAGCAGACCTGATTATCCTAGAATTTCTATTATTGCTGTTGTCTAAGAAAGCCCTCGAAGGATTAAGGAATGGTGCCGTCAGCAGCGGGGACGGAGGCGGATCAACCTGCTTCTTCCGTCTCCGTTTGGTTGACAAGGATTGCATAAACCCTATTTCTACACATACATCAACCCTTATATTGTATCCGTCGGGTGATGGCCAAACGATGGATGTTACACTATCCCGTCATCAGGCCGAAGTGAATGATATTTGTGGGATGTTAATATCCACTCTATGCACTGACTGCAACCGAGTCCTACAGCACAACTCCATGCTTACAGCCGTTAATCCGCCGTCCAAACATAACACTGCTGTACGACTCATAGGCTGCGACGACACTGCACAATCGGGATAGATACAAGTCATCTTTTGGTTCACGGTTATCGTCATCTCGTATAAGTAGTTTCATCTAGTAGAGAGATTGCTATTTCTAGTGGTCCGTATGTAATATGGTGGTGGCAAAAGCTAAGTGGACAAGGTGCCGAAATGGCCAGACGCAACCTCACAAGTGGTGAATTGAGTCAAGTAGAAACCAGAGGTGAAACCGCCACAAACAACCATTATATTCCTCCCCTTCTGTGAAACCCCGATATTCACGCGTCCCCAAAAGTCCCACCCTTATCTCTCATCTTCTTCATCTGACCTCCTTGTCAAATTTATCTCCTTCTTACACCCAATCTCTCCTCCCTGCCCTCCCGTGCTCCCCTCCTCACCCTCTCCGCTTCCGCTCTTTCCCTCTCCGCCTCTGCCCGCTGATACGCCTCCCACTCCTGTGCAGTCATTTCCTCATCAGGGACAGAGTCAGCATCAGAGGCATGTGGGTGGTTGGGGTTGGATGCAGCGGCGCGGAGGGCGGCGAGACGGGCTTTGCGTTGGGCGGTGAGCAGGAGGTGGTCGCGGTGTTTTTCGTAGGCGTCGATGTCCTCGGCGGTGACAGAGAGGACGGTGGGGGGACGACGGAGCATAGTGGGCTATTGAGTGAGGGATTGGAGGATGGGCTTGGTAGCGGTGGGTGTTCCGTGGGTATGGTGAATACTATTTTTGAATGAGGCTAAAGAGATGAAGCAAGGCAAATTGATGGATTCTGATGAGAAAATTGAAGATATCTTGGTGGATCGATAAGTTCACTCCTGGAAGATCATTAATGTCACGATTCCGCTGTCATGGTTTGTTTACATGGGTAGCCACAGATACAGTGTGTGACAGTATTAAACGCACTTATTTTACTGTATTCTATACCGAATATCGACGTCATTTCCTAATTTAGACGGGCTTCACGGTTGGGCAGGAACCAGTCAAATACCAATCATGTCATCAGTAGTTCTTTCCATTTTCACGTTAATCGTCAGCCCTATTTCCAAATACATAAATAAATAAAGGTCCACATTCAACCTCAATCGCCAACTTCGAGTCCTCAACATTAACAACTACGAACCTCTACACACTCATCTAGCATTTAATATATTCCTTATATTACACCCTACCCATCTTCAGCATAAAAGGATTCGTTTCTAGCTTCAGCCAAAAAGAAAATGGCGTCTCCTCTTCTTTCTGATATTCTCGGCCGTAACCGCTCCATTAACCTTTTCACATCTCTCTCCCGAGAATCCCCTGTCACCTCCACTCCCCTCGGCGACTCTGCTGCCTTCACGACGATCCTCGCCCCATTAAACTCGGCCATCGAGAAGATGCCACATAAGCCATGGGAAGCCCCCGGGGACTATGCAACATTGGGGGAAAACGCCTATAATGGGGAAGAAGGGCTAAAGAGAGCAAAGGATAATACAGTCAAGTTTGTGCAGGGTCATTATGTGGATGGGGCTGAGTGGGGGGCGGGGGAGAAGAGGAAGAGTGCGGTGGGGAAAGATATTTGGTGGGAGGAGAAGGATGGGGAGAAGGTGGTGAGTACTTTGAAGGTTGTTTAGGAAAAGATAGTGTACTGACTTTAGCTAGATTATGCCCGATGGGATCAAGGTGACGGAGTGTCCAGATCGAGTCTCCAACGGCCAGTTGGTGAGTTGAAGTCGAGTTCTTTATATTGGAGTTAAGCTAATCTTTCATCACAGTGGATTATTGATGGGACTATTAAGTGGTATTAAACACTAGGAAGCTGGCTTCTGTTTTGTCTCATGATTATATTTACAAGTAACATAATACATATTCATCATATCCGGTACTTGTTTCTTTCTACTTACCACCCTCCGCACTTTTCCCAAACATCAACAATCGTCTCCTCATCTTTCCGACTGTCGATAACCAAATACTCACTAAATCCCACCCCCGCAATGCATGCATGGTTTGGCCAAATTCTCAATCTTTGCCCAACAGTCAGCATGTTTTTCGGCTCCCCATCCCCCACCCACCTAATTACACCATGCTCCTGACTAATCTTTCCAACTACCCAACCATTGACCTTCTCCGGAAACTCATTCCCCAACTTGACGTTTTCCCATCCTGCCCAGCTCTTGGGAATACCCCACCCATCATAGTGTCCGGGGTTTCCAGAGACATTTCCACATGGTTCACGGCCGAGGGCGATGCAACCAGCGTTGATAAGGTACTCAGGAGTCCCTCCAGGCCCCCGAGTCGGGTACACGGAAACAACGTCGACGAGAATAGTAAACGCAAGGGATTCCGTAGATAACAAAGAGGGGCCGCGGGCATGTGTGGCAAGTTGTTGGAGATCAAGGACGGGGTAGACGCCGGCATGTACTTCGAGGGTCAGTGAGGACGATTTAAGTGAGTTGATTTGCTCGAGAATCTTGGTGATTTCGGGGTTTGCGGTTGCCGTGGACGACAAGTCTATGTTCTGGAGGGCTGTGGCAGTTGGTGTAGCCCCGACGGACAGGACGAGTTGCTTCGTAGGGGAGATCCCGTAAATTGCCCGGGCACTTGTCCCGAGAGCTTCAAATTCACCATACAGGTATCCCAAAGCCTCCTCCGGAGTCCTCGCGTTGTACGAATGGCCGGCGTGGACATACAGGCCATGGAAGATGGCATTTCCGGCACTTTCTGAGGCCAGGAGACCTTGGGAAAGCTCGGTGGCAAGATCAGAGGGAAACGGTACTCCAGCGCGGCCATAGGAGCCGTCAACCTTGATATAGATCAGCGGCGGGGACCCAGAGAGGTCGGTTAGGGTTGAGAGGTGAGCGAGCTGAGAAGGGTGGTCGACTAGGAGGGAAAGGGTGTTGGGCCCGAGGGTTTTGTGGATAGATGCGAGGCGGGGGAGGACAGTTCCATAGATGGGGAAGCCGTAAAGGATCTAGCGAGTGGGTTAGTATAAAGTGAGGTGAGGTGAGGGGCGGAAAAATGCGTTTAGTTCTTACGTTAACGGGGCGGCCGGTGGCTTGGATGGACTGGAGGAGAGGGAGCATAAACTCCGCTTCGGCAACAGTTGAAACAACGATGTTAGCGGGGCCGGTGGGGCCAACTTGCAAGGCGCTGAGTTGACGGGTCTAGATATTTAGGTTAGTTTAGCGGGCTATGGTGCTGCGGGGTTTGTAGAGGAGAACTTGCTTTGTGGGTTTTTACATGAGGACGCCAAAAGAGACCAAGAGCGGAGGTGATTTCGAGCATGCGGGTGCAGTTTTGTTCGATGAGGGCGAGGTCTAAAACGGCAGAGGGTGTGGGGAAAGCGGAGGGGTGACGGAGGGAGGTGCCGATGAGGGACATGGTGGCGGTTCGTGGGCGGGGATGGGAAGGGGAGACTAAGTTGAGTGGTTTAGGGATTATGGCGATTTGCGTGTAGTTTGAAGGTTGAGTTTGAGTTTTGAGAGGCTTTGAAGCTTTTTATGAGAAGTAATGAATTCATATATGTTTAATGATGTCATTGGAATTAGTCATACAATGCTAAGTAATTTCATTGTCCGGGACATAACCGGTTTTGATAATGGTGTTATAGCCGGTGTGGATATCGTATCGTAGGGGTAGGGTATAACACGCAACGTAAGGGTTGTATTGTACCTGTTAGGGTCGTAGCTGGCATCACGTGTTAACCCAATCAATAATCTAATTAGGGTATGCGATATTCTCCAATTCTTAACATGTGAATATTCTGCAACCACTTCCCCGGAACTCCAATATACGAGCTAAATGACATCGAGTCTACCTCTAGGCTTAATTTTAACCCGCTCGATCGGAAAATCCAACCAATAAGCCCTGTTATACCCAACCTCAGGCTATAAAGCCATCTGACAAGTTGGAGAACCCATTAATGCCAACTTTGGGGAACCATTCATTTTTTTAAGAGCTCTTCCCTGTGAATCTGGGGAACTAACAGCCAAACATCAGACATACAAACAATCCACAGGCCATACTAACACAAGCTGGCTTCCCCATATACAATAAACCTGTCGAGGAACCTTGGCATGTGAAAGTGTAACCCTCAGCAACGCCGCTAAACTCCAACTTGGGCACCTGTGGGTCAGGAACCGGAATCCTGCAAATGGATAATCGCGACGTGCTGGTTGGTGGGGAATGACTTGGTGCGGGTTTGGAATTTAGTGGGGAGAATGGGGGACGGGTTTGGTGGGTTAGTGGCCTGCAAAGGGAGAGATGCCGAGGCTGGATTTGTGTGGTTGGGGTCTGAGCTTGCTTGGGTAGACGGGGCTGGGAGGGCTGCTTAGAACGAGAGAGGGCTTGTTTTTGGTGGTGACAGCTGTTTGCAGATAAAGTAGACGAGTTGTATGTTTGTTTTCATTATAGGAAAGAGGAAGTATCGATATTGATGACGTTGGTGATGCTGGAATCTGAGTTGGGGTATCGTGAGATTCAGCAAGACTGCCATTTTCTTTTTTAGAGACTCCTCCTAAAGAAGCTACCCTGAGCCATGACGCTAGTGCGGGAGGAGCTGGTTATGTGGCAGAACTTGGGGGTCGTGCTACAGACAGTGAACCAACCAACCGCAGGGCAAGGCTTTTGTAATGGGCAACCTCGGCTGGTTTACACGTAGTCGTCAGAGAAGATCCAAGTGATCTGTGAAGATCAAGTAAATGGCAAAGGCAAAAGCGAATAACAAAAAACAAGTAAACAGATGCAAAGTAAATACAGAGATGTAAGTCGGTATACCTGCATCGTCATGATGCCTTCTATCCGCCATTCACCTATCTAAGAGTAACTAAGAGTAACCCTCGGCCGGCTCATCCCTCAAGCCCATCATCACATGAACATCCATACCTCTTCTTTCGTCCAACTATCCTCGGCGCACCTCTTGACAGATACCGAACCGAAAAAAAGGGTAGGACGAGCTTCCATGTTTTTAGCTAGCGAACAAGGTCAGGGCGGAATGTATGGGAATTTTCCCTTGTAGGTAGCGTCTATTTAAAAAGGGCCTAAGGTCCAGATGTTGGAGTTCTTGAGCTCGTAAATTCTTTTTTTTTTTGTTTGTTCATTTTGTATTCTATTTTTTTACGAATTATATCATCTGGAAAGAACCTGTTGACGTTCTTTCATCTTTGCGCACCTACTTGATTCGACTCGGCAAGTACTCTTTTCAGTACTTGGGTTTACGGCAGGAACGATACTACTTTGTTGGGAAACAGCAAAATCTCGTTTTGCGACTTTCTGATTGTTAGATTCGCTCGAACGGAATCTCCAATCTTTCCACGGCAAGATTCTTGTATTGGTATTTCTTAATATCCTCTACTCGTCTGCCCTCTCTGCAGTCCTCTTTTTTCACTCTACACACCACTTCACATATTCAAAATGACTCCTCGCGTTATCGTTGTTGGTGGCGGTCGTAAGTGCTTATCCTCTCTGGTCTTCTCGGCTGTCTCCTTATGCGCCTCATGCGCCCATATAAGCCAATAATCTAACAATCCGTCCTTTGCAGTATCCGGTCTCAGTGCCGCGCACACCATCTACCTTAACGGCGGCAATGTCGTTGTCCTCGACAAACAGGGTAAGCTGCTCCCGCTACACACTCCCCGCCTTTGACCCCTCCATAATCTAACGGACATATTTGTTTTTTCACAGGTTTCTTTGGCGGAAACTCCACCAAGGCTACCTCTGGTATCAACGGTGCTCTCACGCGGTCCCAGGTTGATCTCAATATTGCCGACAGCGTCAAGCAATTCTACGAAGACACCCTGAAGTCTGCCCGTGAACAGGCTCGCCCCGATCTGATCCGCGTCCTCACCTACAACTCTGCCTCGGCCGTTGAGTGGCTTCAGGATATCTTCGGTCTTGACCTCACCCTCGTTTCCCGGTTAGGGTAAGTTGCTCTTCTCCAACACGGGAGCTATCTCCAACAAAAAAATACAATACCCTACGTACACGTGCTAACCCTTATTAGTGGCCACTCTCAGCCCAGAACCCACCGTGGTCACGATGCCAAGTTCCCGGGTATGGCGATTACCTATGCGCTGATGCAGCGTCTGGAGGAGCTTGCTGAGAACGAGCCTGGTCGTGTTGAGATTATTAAAAAGGCGCGTGTCACCGGCCTGATCAAGGATGGTAACAAGATCACTGGTGTCAAGTATGAGCACGAGGGCAAGGCTTTGACTGTCGATGGCCCCGTCGTCCTCGCCACCGGTGGTTACGCCGCTGACTTCACTGATAACTCTCTGCTCAAGAAGTACCGCCCCGACACGTGGGATCTCGCGACCACCAACGGTAGCCACGCCACTGGTGACGGTCAGAAGATGATTATGGATATCGGCGGTAACGGCATTGATCTCGACAAGGTTCAGGTTCACCCTACTGGTCTTGTTGACCCCAAGGATCCCTCAGCCAAGACCAAGTTCCTGGCTGCCGAGGCCCTTCGTGGTGAAGGTGGTCTTCTGCTGAACGCTGACGGTGACCGGTTCTGTGATGAGCTGGGCCACCGTGACTACGTCTCTGGCATGATGTGGAAGGAGAAGGCTAAGAACAAGTTCCCTATCCGTCTGATCCTCAACTCCAAGGCCTCCAATGTCCTTGACTTCCACACTCGCCATTACGCTGGCCGTGGCCTTATGCGCAAGATGACTGGTAAGGAGCTTGCCAAGGACATCGGTTGCACTCCCGAGCACCTCCAGAAGACCTTCACCACCTACAATGGCATCGCCGCCGGAAAGGCCAAGGACCCCTGGAACAAGAAGTTCTTCATCAATGTCCCTCTTGACATTGATGATGACTTCCACGTCGCCCTGATGGAGCCTGTTCTTCACTTCACCATGGGTGGTGTCGAAATCAACGATAAGTCCCAAGTCCTGAACTCAGAAAAGAAGCCATTCGATGGTCTCTACGCTTGCGGTGAGCTGGCCGGTGGTGTTCACGGTGCCAACCGTCTTGGTGGTTCGTCCTTGTTGGGCTGTGTTGTGTATGGCCGTGTCGCTGGTGACACTGCGTCAAACTACCTCTTCCAGCAGGCGCTGAATGGAGCTGCTGGTGCCGCATCGTCCCGTCTGGGCCAGATTTCCCTGCACATTGACCCCTCGACTCCTGGTCGTGTCCAGGTCGAGTGGAACAACTCTGGGGCTTCCGCTGGGCCCTCGGCCTCTGTGGCGCCGGCTGAGGCTGCGCCGGCTGCTCCTGCAAAGCAGGGCGCGAAGACCTTCAAGATTCCGGAGAAGGAGTACACTATGGAGGAGGTTGCTAAGCACAACACCAAGGGCGATCTTTGGGTGGTGGTCAAGGGTGTTGTGATGGATTTGTCGGACTGGTTGGAGGAGCACCCTGGTGGCCCGCAAGCTATTATGAACTTTATGGGGCGGGATGCGACGGAGGAGTTTGAGATGTTGCATGACGATGAGGTTATCCCCAAGTATGCGCCAAGCCAGGTGATTGGACGGGTGGCTGGGGTGAAGCCTACATTGGAGGTGTAAGAACGGGCAAGTTTGGGATTTTGTATGTTTTATTAGCGTGTTTAGTAATATCATTTGATTTTTTTTTTTTTTTTTTTAGATTTGTTAATTTCATGGCAAGTTCCGTGATGGGTTGGCGTGCCGGAGAGGGGTCCGTGAGTAGTTCTAGAATTTAGTGTGGAGGAATAGTAGTAGAGAAACTCCATATGGTCACGCAAAGACCTATTAAACGCCCGGATTTGTCCTTAACATCCTTGAGACAGAAAACATTGCTATCGAGTCAAGCACTAGTGAGTCGCGTCCCGCGGAGCGGGGGGGGGG